>APFE030305159.1:0-42449 GCA_000404065.3 Pinus taeda | reverse complement strand
TAAACAACAATCAAATAACATGATTAAACAAGAATAACAACCATAATTAATAACTAATAACTAATAGTAAAATAATAAATTTGAGCAAAGTAGTAATAAAGAATTAATATAATATTAAGAAGAACAAATAATAAATAAAAGCATCAAACCTTAATAACATTAGGAATAATACTAACATAACTAAATTGAAAAAAAAATAAAAAAAATCAGCAATAGGATAGATATTAATAACAATAATTAGAATATTAATTAATAAGATGCTCATAAACCATATATAACCTTATTAATAAAGATTCATTTAACATTTATTTATAACATTAGAAACAAATAACAAACATTTATGAATAGCATTGCAAACAAATATCAAAAATTAACAAAGGCTTAAACATTTTAATTAATAAGCAATAACTTAATAAAGGATTCATTTGATAATAAAATAAATCCAAATATTAAATATTAAATATTAATATTATATAAAAACTAGAATAACAAACTAGTTATTAAATTATATAAACAAAAGGCTTAAATAGCAATAGTAATAATTAAATTATAAATAATCAAGCAAAGAGTCGGCCATTTGTCTTCACTTCCTACCATTTACCTATTTATACCTTTCCTTCTCCTTCTTTTCTCCACACAAATTGTCTTGATGATGAGTCTAGTTTCAGACTCGAAACGTCGACCATAAAATATGAGCACTGTGGAAAATCCGAACTCCAGTCAAAAATCACACCATAGTAATCTGCAATCTAAAATAGTTACCCTGCACGGAGGGGAGACTTGGAAAGAGATCCGTAATCTCGAAAAAACTAGAATGAAAATAAGGAGAAAAGAAGCTGATCTTCACTTTCTAAAGCAATGTAGAGACTCGAATCTTACCCCTTCCTTTGCATACATTAAACACAGGCTGCATAACCAAAAATATCACAGAATTTTTGAATGATTTAGTAAAACACTGGTCCGCCTTGAGATCCGCAAAACCAGAACCTCCTTAGCTAAATTGTCCTCAACCGCCTTCAAAGCCCACCTGAAGCTAGCAGCAATAGTCGAGCAGGACCTTTGGAAAGTAATTGATGCCTCCGCAGCATTGAGGGTGAGCAGAGTGAGAGAGAACGCTGAGTCCAAGCACCTGAGCAAGCTTATTAACTTGAAAAAACGTGAGAGAAATCAAACCAAAGAGGAAGCAAGCCACAACATTTCTCAAAACTCGGTTGGATTAACACACAGACAAATTGGCCCATCGGATATAATAGGAAGGCAACATACGGTCCATACCTCATGAACTCAGCAGACAGAGAATGCGTTACACAGCAGACACGCAGGGTTATATCAAAAATGGAACAACGTAAAACCGAATTGCGCTTTCCCAACAGGTCTGTTCCAGCCACCTTTGAATCAAACGGAAACACCGCACAGGTAATAATAACGGGGACAAGACAACGTATAAATAAGAGTGCGGACACAGCCCCACCACGCAGCGTTTTAACTAATAATGAGAATGACTGCAGAGTGGATGAGGGGACAATACGCATCCCCATCAATGACATGAAGACAAACGACTCAGAACCAGGCCAGCCTCCCAGCGTAATTACTAATGATGAATGCCCAGGTAATATGAAAAACCAAAGTCTAATCAACACCATCAACGCTATTCGAAACAGCTCGGAACCCGGCCAACGTTCCAGCGTAATTGCTACTGATGAACGCTCTGGTGATATAACGGACCAACATCTAATCAACGCTAACATCGTTGCAGCCCCACAGCATAACGACAATCCAGAAGATACCAGGCGCAGCAACAGAGAGGAAATGGACACTTCAGAGGCGGGAGCGGAGAGCTTAAGGAGCACATATCATTCCAGGTACGCATCTCATACCATATCAAATAAATGATGGGTCAATAAGCCTTTTGTTAGTAATAAAATAGATAAAATAAACATAGAAAATGGTAGGATTAGCACCTTTCATGATGAAGTGGTAGATAATGTCATTATTGATAATAACCCCAGTAACAGCAACCTAGATAATAAAAAAGTAGTCAGTATTTCTTCTTATGAGCTGAACAAAGAAGAAATGGAGGTCCTTAACAAAGGTCTTAATTTCGCTTTAGCCCCTAGCAAAATCCCCAATGAAGAAATCATTTGCAACCTAGAAGATGGAATCAAGACGCTCAAGGATGATGACAAAGAGCTCATCAGACAAGAGGTCGCAGTTATCCTTAGAAAAGCCAAGCCCCCCAAAAGAAGCCTAAGCCTTGATCAAATTAAAGCCCTAAAAAGTCTTAGAAATAATAAGGACATAGTAATTCTAAAGGCAGACAAAGGAGGCGCCACTGTCGTTATGGATTATGAAGATTACATTAACAAAATGAAAGACCACTCATATAACAGTGGCAGCTACAAAAATCTTGAGAAAAACCCCATCTCCAAAATCTCAAACCTCGTAAAGAAAGCCATTAAAGAAACGAATCTTGATGATAAAATTAAGAAGAGATTGACTCCTAGCAGCGAAATCACCCCTAGGATCTATGGAGCCCCGAAAATTCACAAAAAAGAAATCCCCTTAAGACCCATAGTCAACACCATAGGGTCCCCCACTTATGAGTTAGCCAAGTACGTCGCTAGCATTCTATCCCCGCTAGTGGGAAAGACTAGCTCTTACATTAAAGACTCCAATCAATTTGTAAAATTCATTAATAACACCAAACTTGAACCCAGAGATAAGATCGTTAGTTTTGACGTAGTCCAACTCTTCACCAAAATTCCCCTAGATGAAGCTATTCAGGTAGTTAAAGAAGTAGCTGATCCCCAAACTGAAAGATTAGCCGAAATCTGTCTTTGCTCAACCTTCTTCTCCTTCCAAGGTGAAATATTTGAGCAAACTTCGGGTGTCGCTATGGGATCACCTCTCTCACCAATAGTGGCAAACCTTTTTATGGAAAAATTCGAAAGGAAGGCACTAGATTCATATCCTTTAAAACCCAAATCTTGGGTCAGGTTTGTGGATGACACCAGTGTCAATTGGCCTCATGGCGAGAATGAGCTTAACAAGTTTCTGGACCATCTCAATAGCTTGTCTGAAGACATCAAATTCACAATCGAGGTTGAAGAAAATAATTGCATTCCATTCTTGGACATCCTCCTCATAAGAAGGAAAGATGGCTCCATAGATCACAAAGTTTTTAGAAAGAAATCTCATACAGATAACTACCTTCATGTAGATTCTCATCACCACCCTGCCCAAAAAATGGGGGTGCTATAAACCCTCTTCACTAGAGCTTATAGAATCTCTGATATTAACCATACCGATGAAGAAATTTCTTACCTCAAAAGAACTTTTGCCAACCTAGGGTACAACAATAAAAGCATATACAAAGCCATTCAAAAAGAAAAATCTAATAATAATAAAAGCAAGACAAAAGACACCCCTACCTCTAATACCTACCTTCCTTACATACAAGGATTCACTGACAAGATAGCAAAAATCCTCAACAAGAAAAATATAAAGACTGCTTTCAAACCCTTGTCTACCATTAAGCAAAGAATGAGATCTGTTAAGGACAGCCAAGAGCAACTTCAGCAAAAAGGAGTTTATATCATAAAATGTTCCTGTGGGGATCAATACATAGGAGAAACTGGTAGATCCGTTAGAATTAGACTCAAAGAGCATAGTGCAGACATCCGTAAGGAAAGAATCCGAACCTCAGCCCTAGCTGAGCATGTAGGTAAAACCAAGCATCATATTTGCCTGGAAGACACCAAAGTCATTGCCAATGTAGAGCACCAGTTCAAGCGTAAAGTTAGAGAAGCTATTGAAATCATTAAGCATCCTAAAAACCTTAATAGGGATGGTGGCATGGAAATTAGCAAAAATTGGAACCCCTTATTAACCCCCGCAAATAATCTCAATAACAAAGTTAGAAACTCTTGACCAGCTATCGTGATAAAATTAACCTTGATAGGCACGAAGAATTTCAAGGATAAAAAGAAAACTAATTATTATAATAAAAATAACTATAATAACCATGTAATAGAATGATATATAAAAAACATTATTATTATAACAGGTAATATAAACTTCAACCTTTAGCTTTAGCATATATGGATAATAACAAAAAAGCATTAAGCATTAAGCAGCTATAGATATAATATTAACATAACAAAATTAAAAATTAAAAATCAGCAATTTGAATAAAAACAAAAATGCTTTAAACATTAAACTACAATAGGTATAATGCTAGCATAACAAAATTAAAAATCAACCTTATAAATAAATAGTAATAGCAATAATTAAAATATTAATTAATAAGAATTCTCTTAACAAATAAGCATTCATAACAATATAAATAATTTAACATCTGTGAATAACATTATAATCAAATAACAAACTTTATTAAAAAGCATTAGAAACATTAGCAAATGAATTAACATAGAACCTAAACATTATTAAAAAACTATGTGCTTAAAAAGCAATAGTATCAAATAAATTAAAAATGGATAGGATCTATAATAATTAGTATATATAGAAATGCACAATAATAATAGGTATATATAGATAAGAACAATAATTAATTTCATAGCTAATAGCATAAATAATAAATATAAATAAACAACAATCAAATAACATGATTACACAAGAATAACAGCCATAATTAATAACTAATAACTAATAGTAAAATAATAAATTTGAGCAAAGTAGTAATAAAGAATTAGTATAATATTAAGAAGAGCAAATAATAAATAAAAGCATCAAACATTAATAACATTAGGAATAGTACTAACATAACTAAATTGAAAAAATCAGCAATAGGATAGATATTAATAACAATAATTAGAATATTAATTAATAAGATTCCCATAAGCCATATATAACATTATTAATAAAGATTCATTTAGCATTTATTTATAGCATTAGAAGCATATAACAAACATTTATGAATAGCATTGCAATCAAATAACAAAAATTATCAAGAACCTAAACATTAATTAATAAGCAATATCTTAATAAATGACTCAGCATAACAAAATAAATCAAAATATTAAATATTAAATATTAATATAAAAACTAGAATAACAAACTAGTTATTAAATTATATAAACAAAAGGCTTAAATAGCAATAGTAATAATTAAATTATAAATAATCAAGCAAAGAGTCGGCCATTTGTCTTCACTTCCTACCATTTACCTATTTATACCTTTCCTTCTCCTTCTTTTCTCCACACAAATTGTCCTGATGATGAGTCTATTTTCAGACTCGAAACGTCGACCATAAAATATGAGCACTGTGGAAAATCTGAACTCCAGTCAAAAAATCACACCATAGTAATCTGCAATCTAAAATGTTAGGGGATGCAAAGGAAAAGATGAGAAAAGGATTTTGATCATTAGGGCTAGCCAAAATTGTCACCTCTCCAAAGGCCTTTTTTATTCTGGAAAATGATTTTCTTTTCTCTGCAGTCCTTTAACTTCTCTATCTTTCTTTGGTATATATGTAATCTGCCTTACAATTTTAGCATAATTGGGTACAAACCTTCTCAATAAATTTATTATACCTAGGAAAATTTGTATCTCCTTTGTTTTCCATGGAAAATGGATACTACTAATTGCTTCCACCCTTTTTGGGTCAATCTTCACTCTCAAGACTATGTGCCCTAACCAGTTTCCTTCTCTGAGGGAAAACGTGGACGTATTTGGTTTTAGTAACAACCCATATTGCCTGCATTTCTCAAATGTATGTTGTAAATGTTCTAAGTGCTCCTCATCATAATTTGAGAATATTTCTATGTAATCTGGGTAAATGACCATGAATTTATCCTTTTCCCAAACAAAATCGATATCTATTTCCCTCTAAAAAGTGGCACCAACATTCATGAGGCCAAATGGCATTCTCGCATGCATGAATGTTCCCAAGTGTGGTGAAGGAAGTCTTTTTCTGATCATCAAGATGCACAACAATATGGTTATATCCAGAGAACCCATTAATCATGGACAACCTTGATGACCTACCACTTTTTATAAAATTTAATCCATCTTAGGAAGAGGTTAATTATCCTTTAGAGAAGCTCTATTTAGGTTTTTGAAGTCCACATATTTGGTTGTGTTATATTCTTTCCACATAGTTAACAAGGGGTTTGAGGGTTACCCATAATCCCACTTTATGGGGTCTGGGGCAGCGCCTTGGAAAATTTTGGTTTTGGACCCTATGTTAGGTTGGGCGGACCCACCTATGGTTTTGTGCATGTTTTTCGCACATGTATTTTGGACGCGATGGTTTTCTATCCATGGTTTTGACGCGATGGGTTTCGGTCCATGGTATTGGATGCTTCGGCATGTATAAATATGTATTCTAACATTGAAAGGAACATAATGAAAAATCAAGCTGGTAGTCCAAGTTTTGGGATCCAATGGGAAATCTGTGTGTATACGTGTTTTATGTGTTATGCTCTCGCATTTTTATTTTTCTTGTGATTTAGAATTCTTATGCAGGTAATTTCTGTATGGGATTAAAACCTACACCACACACAATCTGATCTCTCCATTTTTCTTCTTGATAAGAACTAGATTAGCCACCCAATCTAAGTATCTTAAAGGCACAATGATCTTAGCTTCGAGAATTTTCTTCACTTCTTTTTCTATTAGGGGGAGAAGAAGGAGATTAATTTGAGTAAGCTTTTGTTTATGAGGTTTGACTCTTGATTTCAAAGGAATTTTATGTTGAATGATACTAGTATCATATGTTTTCAAATCATCATAGGACTAGGAAAATATATCAACATACTCTTTGAACAAGTCAAGATACCTTTGTCTGTATCCCTCTAGGATCCCCTTGGTTAATGCAATTAGTTTAGGTTATTGTTTTGTATGAATGTTACAGTCTTTTGTATCCTCCTCATTCTTCCTCTTGGTTGGTTTGACTTCCACATCATTATCAATCAATAATCTCTCCAATGGAACCATCCCTTTTGGGATTATATTTCCCTTTAACTACAAAATTTTCTACCAAGCCATAGACTCTTCCCAAAGCACATGTTGCTCAAATCCTTCAATTTCCTCTATATCATCATCTTCCTAGTCAATTGTCAAATTGGAAGATTCCCAAAACATCTCCATAAACTGTTTAATTTGATGTTCATCCTCAAACATTTGTTACTATTTCACATTGTATCATACTGAAGTTCTGTGACTCATTTCAACTTCATATCTGAGTAGGGGATTTTGTGGCATCTTGAAAGTGTTGGTTTCTACTGCTAAGGAATCAACCATTCTAGTTTTCTCTCTAGGAAGAAATTGAATGTTAAATTCCAAAAATAAATTCTCAATCAGACCCCACACTTCATTCCTATATATTTCAACTTGGGATGTTTGGTTTGGTATTGAATCCTAATTTTCTTCATAACCAATTCAGAATCACCAAAAACTATTAAAAATTCAATTTTTAGGTTTCTGGGAGCTTGTAGGCCCAACACCAATGCTTCATACTCAACAATATTATTTGTAGTGTCAAATTCAAATTTATAAGAAAGGGGGATGAGGTTACCTTTTGGAGATATCAACAACACACCTACTCCATTCCCTTCCTTAGAGTAGGCACCATCAAACAATAATTTCCAAACATTGTCAAGTTTCATTTCCTTCTTACTTGCCTATGTGTGAGTTTCCACTTGAATTTCCTCCATTATTTGGTCATCCATTTCTAACAGAAGGCATGAAATATCCTTTTCTAGACCATGTACTAGAGAATTATTCGAACTATCTGCTCTAGTGAAAGTTTTTACAAATATGGATTCTATGTAAAATCTACGTTATTCTCCACCAAACACTGGAATAGTGGCATATGTGAAATCAATTTTGATGGACCCTCTGAGCTTCATTCCCCATGATTTGGAAAGAAGAATGCCAAATCTTACAGAAATTTCTACAACCACAATGTCCATTACCACACTTTTTAGAGAGATTTGATCCAAATTAACCACCAAGTCCTTGATCATCACAAGGAACTTTACTTTCTTAGAATTTGTTAGAGTCAGTATTTGCATACTGCCATCATTGATCAAAACTCATCTTTTCATTTTCATATTAGGGTCTTGCTCATAAATTTTTGTCATTCCACCTAGGTCTTCATTAAAAACATTACTCATTGATGGTAGCCCTAGCCAAAAACCTCACAATCCCTCAAAAATCTATACTTTCTGCCCCACCTTCATGTCTTACTGAGCATACATAAATTACAAAAGCTTATTTCATCAGCTCTTTATGTCAGTTAAGTCACCATGAAGTTTACTCAATCAAGGTTTTCATTAGGTCTCTAGGTTTCATTTTTCCAAGGTCCAATAAGATACCTTTCACTACATAAGGCCAATGAAAGTATGAGAGTAAACACCAATAATATCCCTTTTTCATTTAAATAGGATTTGAAGAGATGTGAATATGCTTTCCAAAGTTGTATTTTTGATTTCAAGTATGAGTTTCATTCCAAATTGTAATTTTATTCCAAAAAACAAAGATGTAATCTTATTTTTCACTATGTAATTTTACGTCTTTCAAATGTAATAAGCACATGATTTCCAAGCTACTAACCCAGATTTCCAAATGCCAAAGGACCAAAAATTCAAATTTCAAATTGTTCTCAATGTATATCAAGTGATCAATTTTTCAAAGAAAAAGTCAAGTGTAAAGGTATAGTTTCCAAGAGTAAGGTGAATGATAAAAGGAAGAAAGTGGATCCCAAGATCAATTTTGAAAATTTAAACAAGGTATAAAAGACCATAAAATACCAAGGGAAGGCTCATTTTCACTCTTTTCCATCAATATCTCACTCACCTACTCTCCATCTACCTCTCTTGACCTTTTCCTATGCCCATTCCTCTCATTTCTCTCTCCTAGGGTTTTGAGGACATTTCTATTGGTTTCATGGCCTCCATGGTTAAATCATCAACAAAACTTGTATCCTGATTCTCTTACACCTTTCTCTATCCTGAATATACCTTCCTAAACACTTCCCATCACTCCTATCCCTCAAAATCATCATTTTTCTACAAACCCTAGCCTATTGCTATGCTTTTGACACTTTTCTAGACTAGGCCTGTATTTTTCCCTTTTGGACCACTTCCCCTCACTCAATCATTGAAATTCCAGTTTCCCCTACTTCCTAACATCCCTCCCTACCTTCCAAAATTTTCCTAAGAATTTATAATCCCCCTATCCCATTTATTTCCCTTCATTCCTATAAATATCCCAAATCCCCTGTTTTGCCTACACTAAACCCTAATTTCCTCTCACATTGAGCTAGGGTTTTCTACGGAATCAGAGACATATGAGGAGAGGAGGAATAAGGGAGGTCATTTTAGCAATTATTAGGCCATTACAACTCATAAATATCATGTCTCCATCATTTTGGAAGAAGTCATTCCAAGGGACAAATCATTTGCCACACATAGTGCCAGTTTTTCTTCAAACTACGTTTCTGACCAATCAGAGATCCATTTGACAAACGTGAGAGATATTTTTGTCCATAATAGTATAGGGATGAAAAAACACCTTCATATTTTACAAATGTGTCATGATTTTGGATAAATTTCAAAACTACAGTTGCTACAAGAGGTTTTCTGCATTTCTGGAGTGACCTTGGGAAAATCCAATTTGCTTCTCGTTGAAGTATCCAAATGACTTTCTTGATAGGTCAAATGATAGCTATACTGGAATAGAGTTCCAATGTGCTATCATGAGCTCAATTTGGAGTTTTGAAAGGCATCAAAACGTTTCCTGCAAGAGAACATTGGATTTTTTCACCCCCATTCTGCACTTTTTGACCAATCTTGGGAGAATTGATTTTTGAGGGGCTATACTTGATCATTTTCAATCCTTGATAAGTCCATTGTGTAGTCAAGAGAGATATATATCTAGCTAGTGATCTTGGGTTCAATTTGGACAGTGGGAAGGGAATCAAAATCAATATGCAACAGGGTGGGTGCATTTGACACAAACATGGCGCGCTTGAGCAGTATTGGGAGAATCAACTTTTGGGGGCTCAAATCAAGTCCATTTTGGAAACTAAAGGTGTATCTAGAAACTAAACAAGATAATATATCCAACGAGCTATTCTGGGTGCAATTTGGACGTCGAGAAGGCACTCAAAATCAGGTTTCAAAATGGATGACACATTTGACAAAGAGATGGCACGTTTGACAAAGAGATGGCACGTTTGACAAAGTGATGGTGAGTTTGACCAGTTGTCTGATTTTTCATTGTTTTTTCTCTAGATTTGATTTTCATATCAAGAAATCAAGTTTTTACTAATGTGTTTGATGATTTAAATGTAAATATGGTTTTTTTACTATTATCTAGGGTAAATACATTAGGTAAACAGACTCTATGAGGTGTAATGAATCAGTTTCATTGTAATTAGGGATGAGTCACTTTGACCACCCTACACTCTAGCTATCAGTTTAGATTTTGGTGGAACTACTCCTCCTCTCATGGATTTGACCCCTGAGGCTGGGAGGAGTTTTTTTGAGGCCTATATCTTGTATTTTTCAATATTTTCAAAGGTTGGACTTAGTTGGATGCTGTAGTATTGATCGGGGACACTATCGTATCAGAATTTGGCCAGTTTTAATAGATGAGTTGCAGCTATTTCCTTGGGATACTTGTGGTTTGGTTGTCTGGCATTGTTTTTTCTTCAGTTTCATTTGTATGAATGTATTGTTGGTCCATATTCCATTTCGTGTCTATTTTATGATCTCTTTCAAGTTGATAAGCATAAATCATCTCACATGCTCTGTTTTGGGGAAGTTTTCATAGTTTATTCATTTTTCTTTAGTTTAGGAAAAATACATGTTTCATGCTCTTCCTAGCTCCTCACCAGTCTGAATCATCTCATCCCAAGAAACCTTAATGTGCTAGCCTACCTACCTATCTTGCCCCTTTGAATGTCTGCAATCATATCTTATTTTCCCTAACCTACCTTTTTGACCTAATATCATCATCCAACAAAACCTAATCAAATCAAATCAAATGAAAACAACCTCTTGCACTCATAACTAGCCTAAAACCCTAATTCATCTAGCCTTCTTGGCTGTGATTTTGTGGAGAGATCCCTCTCTTGCCTAGTAGGGCTAGGTACCAAGTCAAAAGGTTGGTCTTTGGTTACCTCAACTGGACTCTTCCTGAGCCTTAGAGATCTAGAGGAGTCATAACATACTGGCGCCGTTGACGGGGAGCGAAAGCTCCATCTTCCTCGGGAAAGAATGAAAATGATTTAGATATAATTGTTGATGGTGAAGAATAGTTGGACACATAGGAAGGTTGTACCATTCACCTGGTGACTCCATTGATTGAAATATCCAGAAAATCAACACTTCATGGCGACTCCATTACATTAAGATCAGTAGCTTGAAGAACTTTCAAGATGGAATCTATTGCAAGAAGGTATGCTCCAATGAAAAGAGATCACATTATAGGTTTCCCAAATAAAATGCCAAAGGTAAATTGGCAAAGCAATTTTCCTATATTCAAAGATGTGAAAGGTTATGATGTTGCTCTTCATCTGGTGAGATTTCACATGCATGTGCGTAGATTAAATATTGATTATCATGAAGACTGCTTGATAAAGATATCCATGGCCACTCTGGAAGGTCAAGCCCAATCTTGTTATGAAATTTTTATGCCTGATTTTATTTATTATTTAAAGAATTTTCATACCATGTTCCTTGAAAGGTATAAATAATCTTGTCCATCCATAATATTATTTTAGAAGTACTGTAAACATGTTAATAGTTTTATTGAAAATCTTGAGAATGTTTATGGAGATGATGATTTCATGGATGATGAGATCATGGAATCCCTATATGAAAATCCATTTGAGCAGCATAAAGGAAGCTTAGGGGATGCTTGTCAAGATGCTCAAGAAATTTTGCAGCAAGTTGAAGATCTTTGTATAGTTGAAAATGATGGAAGACAAGGTCTTCTTCTAGATTTGCTTGCAGCAGAAGATGGTATGAAGGAAAACCAAGTTCCAATTTCAAATTGTGATAAGGTCAATATGGCTATTCCAGATCTAGATTCAGATTATGATGATGAACAGTATGTTGTTCCGGATCCCATGAAGGAGAGTTCTATTTTTGAGATCACCTTGAATGAAGAAAACGAAGTTATCAACCCAAGTGTTCTCATCCCATTAGAACAAAGCCTTCAGAAGGAGGTAATCCAGTCCCTTTATGAAAAACAAGATGAGATCTTTGTTCAAGTAAGTGAAAAATCTTCTTTGGATGACTATGTGGTAAATGATAGAAATTTCAGTTTTGAGTTTCAAGGACAATCTGAAGAAGCTAGTCACTTTGATACACAAGACCGTATTCAACATCCTTATGAATCTTTAGGAGGGAAGGAAGACAATTATTGTTTTAGCAAAAGAAAAGAAAAAAGTACTTTCTCCTTTGTCTGAAGATGAGATAGATCAACTCCTGAAAAGTCATATTACAGCCTAAGCTAATGTAGGTTTGCAGTGTTCACATAGTCAAGAAGGTGTTAATGAAACTTCTTCCACTTTTGAAGATGAAAATCTAAGTTTAAATGAGGACAATCTTGAAATTAGATTTATAGATTAGCTAACAAATATTGTTTTCTTTCATGAAGATGATAGGGTTGTCATGTTTGATAATATTGAAGAATGTTTTATGTTTAAGAATGACTTAGACTATGAATTTGAGGAGTATGAGCCAGAGGGAGACAATATACTAGAAATTGAGTCAGAATTTCTCATGCTCGAGGAAATTATAGCCAACACTTAGATATAAGAAGGTTATACTTCCCTATGCCTTCCTATTAATCAACAACCAACTGTTTTTTCAGATTAGAATGAAGGGAGTACTTGTATTTTTTCTGCTAGATCTCAAGATAAGGTAATGCTTTAGGATTTTCAAGATCCCTTCGGCAGTCTTTTGCAAGCATTGGAGAAGATGAATGTTGTCTGGTTTGTTACCATAAGTCTTGGTTTCTGTTGTTATCGTGAGTTTCCTACATGTAAATCATTTTTCCTGCTCGAGGAAAGTGAGAGAAGAATTTCAGTAAGTAGCCATCTGCTAGATTGGTTACAATGGAAGGATCACTTCACATGATTGTACATATTTCTTCAATAGGCACGTGGTTGTCATCAAGATTTGAAGCCCTCAAATATCAATGGTTTGCTACTATTAATAAGTTTTTTAAGTGTTTGTGTTATTTGAGTTGTCAGTGTTTAGTCATGCATTTCAGTTTAAGTTTTTGACCATATTGGCTCACATGGTTAGGCATTTGGTCTACGGTGTTCTTGACACCTCCAAGGAGCTACCATCCCCAATACGTTCGATGTTAGAGTCAATATTTTCATACTACCATCAGTGATCAAAACTCCTCTTTTCATATTCATATTAGGGTCTCTCCCAGAATTTTTTGTCATTCCACCTAGGTCTTCATTCAAAAAATTACTCATTGATGGTAGCCCTAGTCAAAAACCTCACTCTCCCTCAAAAGTATATACTTGTTGGTACACCTTCATGTCTTACTAAGCACATATCAATTATGAAAGCTTATTGCATCAGGTCTTTATGTTAGTTAACTCACCATGAAGTCTATTCACTCAAGGTTTTCATTAGGTCTCTAGGTTTTATTTTTCCAAGGTCCAATAAGATACCATTTCACTGCATAAGGCCAACGAAAGTATGAGAGTGAACACCAATAATATCCCTTTTTCATTTAAAGAGGATCTGAAAAGATGTGAAGATGCTTGCTAAAGTTGTATTTTTCATTTCAAGTATGATTTTCATTCCAAATTGTAATTTTATTCCAAAAACAGAGATGTAATCTTATTTTTCACTATGTAATTTTATGTCTTTCAAATGTAATAAGAACATGATTTCTAAGCTGCTAATTTAGAGTTCCAAAGGACCAAAAAGTCAAAGGTCAATTTTTTCTCAATTTATATCAAGTGATCATTTTTTCAAAGAACAAATCAAGTGTAAAGGTATAGTTTCCAAGAGTAAGGTGAATGACAAAAGGAAGAAAGTGGGTCCCAGGATCAATTTTGAAAATTTAAGCAAGGTATAAAGAAAATAAAAGGCCAAGGGAAGGCTCACTTTCACTCTTATAATCAATATCTCACTCACCTACACTTCATGTACCTCCCTTGACCTTTTCCTATGCCCATTCCTCGCATTTCTCTCTCCTAGGGTTTTGAGGACATTTCTCTTGGTTTCATGACCTCTATGGTTAAATCATTAACAAAACTTGTATCGTGATGCTCTTACACCTTATCCTATGCTTAATATCCCTTCCTAAACACTTCCCATTACTCCTATCCCTCAAAATCATCATTTTTCTACAAACCCTAGCCTATTACTACGCTTTTGACACTTTTCTAGATTAGGCCTATGTTTTCCCCTTTTGGACCCCTTCCCCTCACTCAATCATTGAAATTCTCGTTTCCCTTACTTCCTAACATCCCTCCCTACCTCCCAAAACTTTCCTAAGAATTTAGAAGCCCTCTATCCCCTTTATTTCCCTTCATTCCTATAAATTTCCCAAATCCCCTGTTTTCCCTACACTAAACCTTAATTTCGTCTCCCATTGAGCTAGGGTTTTCTATGGAATCAGAGACATCTGAGTGGAAGAGGAATAAGGGAGGTCATTTCAGAAAGTAATAGGCATTTCCAACGCATAAACATCATGTCTCCATCATTTATCAAGAATACATTCCAAGGGACAAATCATTTGCCACACATAGTGCCAATTTTTCTTCAAACTATGTTTCTGACCAAACAGAGATTAATTTGACAAATGTGAGAGAAATTTTTTTCCATCATAGTCCAAGGATGAAAAAACTCCTTCATGTTTTACACAGGTGTCATGGTTTTGGAGAAATTTCAAAACTAATATTTTTGCAAGAGGTTTTCTGCATTTCTAGAGTGACCTTGGGAAAATCAAATTTTTGCATAGATGGATTGTCCAAATGACTTTCTTGATAAGTCAAATGAAACCTAGACTAGAATATATTTCCAATGATCTATCATGCACTCCATTTGGATTTGAGTAAGTCCTCAAAAAGTTTCCTATAAAAGCATACTGCATTTTTGCACCCCCATTCTGCACTTTTTGACCAGTCTTGGGAGAATTGATTTATGAGGGACTATACTTGATCATGTTTAGTGCTTGATGGGTCCATTGTGTATCCAAGAGAGAGATATTTCCAATGAGCTATCCTAGACTCAATTTGGACACCGGGAAGGAACTCAAAATCACACTTTAACGTGGAGGGTGCGTTTGACACAAAGATGGCGCATTTGAGTAGTATTGGGAGAATCAACATTTGGGGGATCAAATCAAGTCCATTTTGGAGACTAAAGGTATATTGGGAAACTAGAGAGAATAATATTTCCAACGAGATATCCTGGGCTCAATTTCGACACCGGGAAGGCACACAAAATTAGGATGCAAGATGGATGGTGTGTTTGACACAGAGATGATGCGTTTGACAAAGAGATGGCGTGTTTGACTAGTCTAATTTTTCACTTTTTTTTTTCTCCAGATTTGGGTTTCATCTTCGTAAATAAAGTTTTTACTAATGTAATTGATGATGTAAATGTAATTATGGTCTTTTTACTATTACCTAGGTTAAATACATTAGGTAAATAGATTCTATTAGGTGTAATGAATCAATTTCATTGTAATTAGGGATGAGTCACTTTGACCACCATACTCTTTAGCTATCAGTTCAGATTTTGGTGGAACTGCTCCTCCTCTCATGGATTCGACCCCTGAGGTTGGGAGGAGTTTGTTTGAGGCCTATATCTTGTATTTTTCAATATTTTCAAAGGTTGGACTCAGTTGGATGTCGTAGTATTAATCAAAGACACTATTGTATCAGAATTTGGCCAGTTTTAATAGATGAGTTGCAGCTATTTCCTTGGGATGCCTGAGATATGGTTTTATAGCATTTTTTTTCTTCAGTTTCACTTGTATGAACGTTTTTTGGTCCATATTCCATTTCATGTTTATTGTATGATCTCTTTCAAGTTGATGAACGGAAATCATCTCACATGCTTTGTTTTGGGGAAGTTTTCGTAGTTTGTTCATCTTTCTCTAGTTTAGGAAGAATACATCTTTCATGATCTTCCTAGCTCCTCACTTGTCTGAATCATCTCATCCCAAGAAACCCTAATGTGCTAGCCTACCTGCCTATCTTTCACTTTTGAATATCTGCAATCATATCTTATTTTCCATGACCTAGCTTGTTGGCCTAATATCATCATCCAAAAAAAACCCAATCAAATAAAATCAAAACAACATTTGCACCCATAACTATCCTAAAACCATAATTCATCCAACTCTCTTGGCTGTGATTTTGTGGAGAGATCCCTCTTCGGCCTGGTAGGGCTAGCTACCAAGTCAAAAAATTGGTCTATGGTTACCTCAGTTGCACTCTTCCTCACCCTTAGAGATCCAGAGGAGTGATAATAGAATCAAATGAATATAAGTCTTTTTATGGTTTTGTTATTTGCAGGCCCGACTTCTCCATGACAAACAAAGGCATTAGATTATGGGAAGCCCCTAAATCAAGCATACAACTATGCAACAATAGATCATGAATCACCAATGTAACATAGAACATAGGGGTAAAACATGAAAATTTCATCTATCACAACAACTGGAAATTATTTTTCTAATTGTTAATTTATTTAACAATTTATTTGTTGTTTTCTATGAAAAATATTAGAAAATTCACATTGTGATTTTCACCTATAAAAATGTGGAAGAAAATAGCGCTGGAAAATGGGAAAATATAGCGCACACACACATGAAATTTACATAATTATTTTTGGACATTTTCCCCTGGAAAAAACATAACTTGGGAAACCTAGTGCAACAACTAAGGGTTTTATTATTATGCAGCAGTGAAATTCTGAGTGCATTTTATGGATGATTAATTGAAAATCCAAACAACAAGAAGCTAACATAAATAATTAGAGAGAAAATGATTTCACCCCACAAGCAATCTCAACACTGGCGTCTCTAAATAAATTGCCCATCCAAACCCCTGCGTAGGCCCTCTGTGTAGTCCTAGTGCTACCTATCACACATGTGGCTCAGTTTCAGCCTCTGAGCAACTCATATTTCCTATCTCTGCTGCTGGAAGTGACTCTCTGGCCCTATAGAAGACTTTCCCAGCCTTTGGAAGTTGAATCGACTACCTCCCTAGCTAAGCCAAACTGCTTTGCTTCAACTACTACATAGTCCTAGTACTTCTTCATGTGGATCAGTTTTATCACTTGCTGCTGCCTCTCCGGATCTAGAAAAATTCCTTCAAATCATTATCCCTGCCCCTCACTATCTTTGCTTCAATCTCTAGTTCTTCAGAAACTTCTTCTGCTCTCTAGAAATCAGTCTTCCAAGGAAATTGAACTTCTCAAGTGTGTTCCTTGTCTACCCATCAAATTCGTCTTATAATCCTTTGTTGGAGCACCAACGACCAAGATTAAAACTTAATAAAGGGCCAAGATCATATCGGAGTTGATCTATGTGAGTTTCAAGATAATTATCTCCTTATCTTAATCAATTTTGATTAATTAACCAATCCTCCTAAGTTTAGAATTAGGAAACATTAAAAAATATGTTAATAATCTAATTAATACACTTGCAGGTGGAATTTCTAGAAATGATTTCTCGGTTATGGAGATCTCATATATTCTAGTCTCTCCAACAAGTTTCAAGACTAGAGAACATCCTATGCTACAAAAACTAACACTCCGTCTTAGCAAGGACTGTGTCCTAGTGTTGTACACACTGCCACAATACCCTATCTCTGTAGCACCCTCTGTCATGCTGCTAATGTCTCGCCATACTTCCCACCAACCATTGCACAAATCTGATGATGCATCTGTGCTAATGCTGACACTGCCATATTGCTGCCAACTCTGCATCTGCACTACAACTCCTTCTCATTTTTTGTTTCTGCAACTGCAACTAATGCAACTAATAAGCATCGAAAATATAGAATCATATGTGTCTACTACATTTGTCCCCTAAGTCCTGACTACTACTAGCTATTGAATTGTCCACTAAAGAATATGAGCTCCTGCTGACTCTACATTGCGCCACTCTATATTGCTGCCAACATTGTAATACATTCCTCATCACCTGACTGCTACTATTCTGCAACCATCACTCAAAAATTTGACTACAACTACTGACACTGATCCATCCTACTATTAAATATTTTGGGCCCCCGTAGCAAGTTGATTATCCATGAGGTGGAATTCTCAAGGATCTTGCCCAAATATCTACAGTTGTGGACTATAGCTCCAAGTTTCCCCACCTCACTCTTGGAGGTACGGTTGCCATCATAGAAAAGTCTTCCTCCAACCTGGAGGACAACTTTTCAATATTGGCTCCTGTTGCATGTTATTCCTTCTTCTCCTTCACTGCTTCTCCTTCACCATTTCCTTCATGTATTCCTTCAGCTGATCCACATCCTGGGGAACTCCCACAATATTGTCTATGTAGAGATTCAGGCCATATTCACCCTGACCTTCCAGATGACATAGTTAGAGTAACCCTCCAACCTATCCTTATCTCTAACTCCAGTTGTGGCCATTCTTGAATCTGTTGAAAACTCCCCTTTTCCCTCTACTTGGATGTTGGTTCTTCTACATGCACTCCCTTCTAAAGTGAGGAAATCTACACTCAATTACCGAAAATATACAAATGGGAAAATTATATTTCTAGAACTAGAAATAGCCTTAGAGAAATTTTCCCTCTATTGTGTGTGATTTTCTATTCCACCCGACTCTCCTATAAAACCCTCTGCGTCCAACCATAAATATGCTCATCGAAAATCTGAGTTGTTGCTCCCTCTAACTACTAGAATCACCATCCTCGGTAGCTTGAATTTTCTTCAACCCTGCAATTGAAAATCGAACATCCCCAAGCAATTCGATCTACCTGCCTTAGGCTCTGCATAAAATCTGAGAGTTCTGGTTGCTTCTCCCTTTGAACAACGAAATTCTCTTCTTTCACTTCTAAACTTCTTGCCTGATTACTCACACTCTGATACCATGTGAAAATTTCATCTATCACAACAACTAGAAATTATTTTTCTAATTGTTAATTTATTTAACAATTTATTTGTTTTTTGCTATGGAAAATATCAAATAATTCACAATTTTCACAAATGAAGCTTTAGAATAAAATAGCGTTGGAAACTGAGAAAATCTAGCACACACACACATAAAATTTACATAGTTTTTTTTGAAAAATTCTCCCTAGAAAAAATCAACTTGGGAAAATTGGTACTACAACTGAAGATTTTATTACTATGCAATAGTGAAATTATGAGTACAATCTATGGATGCTCAGCTAGAAATCCAAACAACAATAATCTGACAGAAATAATTAGAGATAAAATTCTCTCATCCCACAAGAAATCCTAGCAGTGGATTCTCCAGATTCTCCATAAACACTAGCCATCCAAACCCCTACATATGCCCTATGTGCAGTACCAACACTGCCTCTCACACATGTGGTTTAGTTTTGGCCTCTCATCAATGCGTATTTTCTGTCTTTGCTGGTAGAATTGACTCTTTGTCCCTCTGGAAGACTTTCCTGGCCTCTAGAAGCTTAATCAACTTCCTCCTAAGCTAAATAGAACTGCTCTGCTTCAACCACTACGTAGTCCTTGTCCTGCTTCTGCATGGATCACTTATGTCACTTGTTGCTGCCTCTCTGGATCACTATCCCTGCCCCTCACTTTCTTTAATTTGATTTATGGCTCTTTGAAAATTGTTGTTGCTCTCTGGAAATTGAACTACCAAGGAAATCGACTTGCTCAAGTGTGTTCTCCACCTACCCATTGAATTCTTCTTATAATCCTTTGTTGGAGCACTGATGGTGAATATTAAACTTAATCAAGATCCAATATCATATAAAAGACGATCTGTGTGGATCTCTAGAGATTTCTCACCTTATCTTAATTAATTTTTGATTAATTAACTAGTTTTCCAAACTTTAGACTTACGAAACATTAAAAAATAGGTTAATAATCTAATTAAGACACCTCTACGTGGAATTTCCAAAAAACAATATGGGTTATGAAGATCTCATGTTGGCATTATGGCACAGGTTTGGCGCTACGGCACATGTGTTGTCCTTGATGGCAACTCACTCTGGTCACAGATCATAGTTCAGGCACTCATAAAGAAGAAAAAGATATATACGCAAGTTCACTTTGACGAAGCCGCGTATACATGTGGGTTGGACGTTCCCAAGGCGCGTATGCGTATACATGCACTTTCATGCAAGGAAAAGCGCATACATGTGGGAGAACTTATTTTTGGTCTGTGGTATTTGAACCTATGGTTTTGGGCCATGGTATCTCATCATAAGTGTTGATCCTAAGTATTGGGTCCATGGTATTGAATTGTTATGGTTTTTGGACCTGGGTATTGTGAAAGGCCTAAGGCTATAAAAGAGGAAGGAGATCATTTGGCAAGGGACCATCTGAATTATTGAATATCAAATAAAGTGCTAGATCTGGAATATTGTGAATTGGTTATGGTGCAGATCTGGATCTGAATGAAGAAGGAACCTGAGCGCAAGGAGAAGGATAAGTTCTATTGATGGGTCAAAATCTTAAGGCTTGAATGATAGTACCTTTGTATGATTTTGATCTGTTCTATGTGGTGCTTGCTTGATCTATAAATATGGTAATCTAGGTTAACTAATGTCTGAATGTTTGAAAGAGTGAATTATCCTTTATAGATCTATACATAGGTTCAGTGAAGTAAAGTCGCGTACACACACGGGTTCTGTGAATTAAAACTGCGTATATGCAGGTTGGTCCAAACACAAAAGTGTATACACGCAGGTTTCCAGTTCTTGAAGTAGCGTACATCCCTTGAATTATCTTCTAGCTGCTTCTGCTTATTGTTGCAGTGTTCTGGGTTCAGAATTTGGTGTGTGGTTACTATTACTGTGTTCTAGGTACAACTGTCAGAGAAGTGTCTATTTGATTCAGTGTTAATTGGTGAAAAGGAGATTGTTTGATACATAAATTCTTGATGATTGATTGATGTTCATGGATCCATTCTGAAAATTTATGAAATGTGGTCCCTAGAAGCAAAGAGAAGTTTGTAGCCTTCTGCAGGTAGTAGCCTGCGTACTAGTATCCCAGCTAGTACAAGAGCTAAGGGGGTTGTATCTCCCTTCCAAGAAAAGTTGGAGAACGAGAGAGGGTTGTGGCTCTCTGGAGGTAGCAGCCTGCGTACTAGTAAAGGACTACACTAGTACAAAAACATTGTAAAAAGAAGTTTCTAAATAAAGAAAGATAGAGATGAATTGCAGCAGGTGGTTTTCACCCACATTGGGTTTCCACCTTATATCTTGTGTTCTTGTGTGTGATTGTCTTCTGCTCTGTTTCACTGTTTCTGGTTACTGTTTATTTGATTTTGATACATAGATTAATGATCAACAACTGTAAGATAAATTAAATTATAAGTCTGCATGGTATACATGGGTTTCCTTATCTGTAGTTGCGTATATATGCGGTTTTCACTAACTGAAGTAACGTATATGATCTGGGTTTGAAAAAGAAAATAATTGACTTGATAATACTGATTCCCCCCCCCCCCCTCTCCGTATTATTTCCAACAATTGGTATCAGAGCAGGTCCTTCAGAAGAAGCCTAATCGCTTGAAGGAAGATCTATCATCATGAGCAACTACGAGAGAGAAGCATCAATCAGGCCACCAATTTTTTATGGGACCAACTTTGTCTATTGGAATGTAAGAGTTACAGCCTATCTTCAATCTCTTGGTACAGAAGTCTGGGATATCATAGATACACGGTACACTTTTCCATCAACAACTCCTACAGATCCGGATGAGAAGAAGCAGTTTGAAACAAATGCAAAGGTTGTCAATACTCTATTAGGATGTCTATCTCAATCAGAATTCATCAAGGTTATGCAGTATAAAACCGCAAAAGAAACATGGGACAAGATAGTTCTAAGCTATGAACGAGATGAACAGGTAAAATGAGCAAAACTTCAAACCCTCAGAATTCAGTATGAAAATATCAGAATGTACAATGATGAAAGTGTGGCTAACTATTTCCTAGCATAGATGAGATTGTTAATTGTATGAAAAATTTGGGTGAAGAGATAAAAGAGGCTATTGTGGTTGAAAAGGTTCTGAGATCTCTGTCTTCTAAGTTTAAATCAAAAATTTCTGCAATAGAAGAAAAGGAGAATCTACAGAAAATTACCATGTCGCAGCTACATGGAATTCTAACCACTTATGATATGAGGAAACGGGGACCATCAGGAAAAAGAGAAGCCACATTCAAGGCCTCAGGAAAAGGATATTCCTATGACTCAGGACATATGTCAGAAGAAGAGGAAGAATCAAATTTTGTCAAGAACCTTCAACAGGGTGCTGGAAGATTCAGAGGTAGGTTACCTTTCAAATGTTTTGCTTGTGGAAGAGTTGGTCACTATGCTGCCAAGTGTCCTCATAAAGGCAAGCTTGACAAAGGTAAGGAACCTGTTAGATGGAACAAGAAACAGAATGTAAATAAGAAGAGCTATTACACTCATGAAGACAGTGATGGATTTTCAAATAGTGATGAAGATGAACAAGGTAATAATTATAGACTTTTAATGGCTTTTGAAGATGATGATTTCATGGATTTTATAGATGAAGGTCTTTATGAAGAGATTTCTAAACTCAAAATTTGTCTAGAAGAGAAAAATATGATTATTGATACTCTGCAATTCCAACTGGATGAAAGCGAAAAACATTATGAAAAGTTAGAATGTGAAATTGTGGGACTTAGAAAAGAGATTGAGAAAACTAAAACTCTTAATCTTAGATTTGTTAAAGGATCTGAAACGTTAGATGAGATTATCAAAGTGTAGCATTCTCCATTAATCAATACAGGTCTGGGATATAATGAAGAAGCAACTCAAGCACAGAAACCATTCACCTCCAAAAGTTATCTTGATGCAACAAGGAGAAGTGAGCAAAGGCTCAATGAATATCACTAGGTAAATCAGGGACAATTTACCTCAAGAGTGAACAAAGACTACCAGGTAAATCTGGGGCAAGCTACTTTAAGGATGAACAGAAGCTACAAACAGCAATAGGTAAAACCTTCTCAATTTGCCTCAAGAATGGATGTCAACCGAAACTACAATCACTTGGTTGGTAATCACAGGAGTTTCTTCAATGGCCAATGTTTCTCTTGTCATAACTTTGGTCATAAAGCAGCTCAATGTGTTGCCTATAAGACAATCATGACTAGAGAAGCTCAAAAACAAAGAAATATGACTGGAATCATGAAAAGGACCTACAATAACTTTTCTGCTCTTGAAAATGAAATAGAATGTTCTATTTGTAACAACTCCGGTCACGAAGATTCTGAATGCAGTAGCAGGTTTCGGAAGACAACTCAGAAGGAAAAAACTTCAAGTGCCAAAACATGGAGAATGAAGGAACCGCAACCAGAAAGATGTGGGATAGCCCTATATGCAGAAGGACAAAAAAATCAATGGTACATCAACAATGGATGTTCGAAACATATGACAGGTGATAAAGAAAAACTTCAATCATATAGTGCCTTAGAAAAGGAAAAGAAGGTCTCATTTAGAAATGACACCCCTGCACTCATAAAAGGTAAAGGTTCTGTTCAGTTGAAAGAAAAGGTCAAATTTGGAAATGTTATGTATGTCGATGGCTTGAAGCATAATCTATTGAGTTTCAGTCAGATGTGCGATCAAGGAACTGAGGTAATATTTCGATCAAATGGATGTAGTGTTCGTAATCTTGATACAGGAAAAATAGTTATCAAAGGCATAAGAACTCCAAATAATTTATACATATTCAAAGAAGGACAACAACAATGCTATCTAAGCAAGAATGATGAACACTGGCTATGGCACTGGAGGTTGGGGCATCTAAGCTTCTCACAGATAAGGAAAGCATGCAAATACCAGGTAGTTCATGGTCTTCTAGACATCAGAATTCCAGATAATACAACATGCAAATCATGTCAGTTTGGTAAGAAAACCAGAACTAACTTCCCTTAGAAGGAAAGATCAACTAGCAGGCCACTTGAGCTTGTCCATACTGATGTATGTGGTCCATCTAGGGAAAGGTCGCCTCGGGGAGAAGAATACTTTATATTATTCATTGACGATTTTTGCAGGATGTGTTGGATAGGACTTATGAAGCACAAAGACGAAGCCTTCGAAAAATTCAAATCTTTCAAAGCTTTGGTTGAAAACGAATCAGATCACAAAATTAAATGCCTCAGGTCTGATAGAGGTGGGGAGTTTACCTCAAATGAATTTTTCTATTTTTGTGAAGAACATGGAATAAGAAGAGAATTCTCTACTGCAAGGACTCCTCAGCAAAATGGAGTAGTGGAAAGGATGAACATAATGGTTCAACAAATGGCTCGTGCTATGCTTGATGAGTTTGGAACTCCTGCAACCTTTTGGCGTGAAGCTGCATTTGCTGTAGTTTCTATTCTTAACAAAACAAACGTCCAGGTGAACAGCACTCAAACCCCTCATGAGCTCTGGTATGGTGAGACTCCTTCGATAAAATATTTCAAAATTTTTGGAAGCAAATGCTATATCAAAAATACTGATGAACATCTTGGCAAGTTTAAACCTAGAGCAGATGAAGGCATTCTCCTTGGTTACTCTACCCACAACAAAGCTTACAAGTGTTATAATAAAAGGCTTGGATAATTTGTTGAAAGTATTGATGTAGTGGTTGATGAAGAAGAAAACACTCCTAGGCAGGTAAGATATGAATATTTTTAAGATGATGAGGACTATCCATCAACATCAAATCAGATTCATGATGAAGAAGAAACCCATGAGGCACCAGAAGAAAGGATAGAAGATAAGACTCCATCCAGGTACGTTCAGAAGAACCATCCAGAATCTCAAATTTTGGGGCAGAAAGAGGCAATTATACAAACAAGAAGAACAATTGCAGAAGCTTCAAGCTATTTAGCATTGATCTCCTCCATTGAACCTTAAAATGTAAAAGAAGCATGCAAAGATGAGTGCTAGGTCAAAGCAATGGATGAAGAACTTGAGCAGATTGAAAAGAATAACACTTGGGAGTTGGTCCCCAGACCAAAAGATAAGAATGTCATAGGGACAAAATGGATATTCAAAAGCAAGTTGAATGAAAATGGGGAAGTTATTAGAAACAAGGCCAGACTTGTTTGTAAAGGATATGCTCAACAAGAAGGAATAGACTTTGAAGAAAATTTTTCTCCCGTTGCTAGACTTGAGGCCATCCGAATGTTCCTTGCTCTATCAAGCTTTCAGAAGTTCAAAGTATTTCAAATGGATGTGAAATCATCTTTTCTGAATGGAGACTTAGAAGAAGAAGTGTATATTGAGTAACCAGATGGATTCATCCTTGGAAAGGATCAAAAACTTGTATGCAGACTTAAGAAGGCTCTTTATGGTCCTAAACAAGCTCCAAGGGCTTGGTATTATCGTTTGGACAAATATCTTCATCAACAATGTTTCTCAAAAGGATCAGGAGATAGCAATATTTATATAAAAATTGAAAATAACAAATTGCTAATACTTGTTGTGTATGTTGATGATATCATCTTTGGCAGCAATGAAGAAGCTATGAGTCAAAACTTTGACTTGGTAATTCAGAAAGAATTCGAAATGTCCTTGCTTGGAGAACTGACATATTTTCTTGGATTACAAATCCAACAAAATGAAGGTGGTATCTTTTTATCTCAAACCAAGTACCTCAAGCAGATCTTGAAGAAGTATGGCATGGAAGATTCGAAACTAGTATGTACCCCTATGGTTATAGGATGCAGCCTCAGTGCAAATGATGAATCAACAGCAGTGCATCAACCAACTTATAGATCTGTGATTGGAAGTCTTCTCTATCTAACAGGTACCCGACCAGACATCATGCATGTAGTGGGAATGGTTGGAAGATTTCAGGAAAATCTAAAGGAAACTCATATTTAGGCAGTAAAGAGAATTTTCAAGTATCTTTAAGGAACTCAAAACTATGGCCTATGGTATCCTAGAGATACATATCTCACTCTTCATGCTTATACAAATGTAGATTGGGCTAGAAGCATGGATGAAAGGAAAGGCACTAGTGGTGGTGCCTTCTTTATGGGTTCCAGAGTAGTATCTTGGTTCAACAAGAAACAAAGTTCGATTGCTTTATCTACAGCTAAAGCAGAATATGTGGCTGCTGCATCTTGTTCCACACAGCTCCTTTGGATGATGCAAACTTTACAGGATTTTCAAATCACTTGCACTCCACCTATCTCCATCTTATGTGATAATACAAGTGCAATCAACATTTCAAAGAACCCAGTCATGCATTCAAAGACCAAGCACATACTGATCAAGTATCATTTTCACTGGGACCACTACCGAGGGAGACATTTGAATACCTTAGATAGAAGTTGGGGGTAGTTGATGCATCATCTTGCTGTTGAAACCTGTCTGTTTCAGAGAAATATGGTTGTACGCAAGTTGCATGAGGAGTTTCCGCGTACATACGCTGGTTTATGCAGATATAGTCGCGTATATGATGGTTTGAAGGAAATCAGTGGGGACAGACTCTGGTTGAAGAGAGTCTGATATGGGTCTGACAGAGACCATCTAGCATAGGTTCAGGGGGAGAAGATAAACTTCTGATAATGAATTGTTGGCATTACATTAGAAGCTTTTGGTTCGAGTACACAAGCTGTTTTGGGTTCAGGTGGATCAGCTGTAGAAGGAGAACAAAAGGAAAACATGGTTGCTGATTTGTAGAGTGATTGACAGATGTTGTTGATATCAGTTATTATTGACTTCATAAATATTGCTATTGCATCTCTATGTCATGTATATCGTTTATTTTCAAGGTCATGTAACAACCTATTTTGGTTTCCCCATGATGCCTGGGATGAATGATGTAATGTACTTGGTTGTCTTATGTAAATTTCTGGTGTATCCCCACTTGGTTGGGTGATGGATGTATGTATAAAGTCTGTTGATGATAGGAAGGTCTTTTATGATGTATAAGTCATGGTTCATCTTGAAGAACATCTTTTTGCAGATCTTGCCTACAAGTCAGGGGGAGCTTGGTCAGCACAACAGAGCAGAGATTTCAGCATGTATTCAGGAGGAGCACAACCCTTTTCCGTTGATGACAAAGGGGGAGAATGACTTTGAGGATCTTGGGGTTTCCATCAAGTCCAAAGGGGGAGATTTTTGGGATTATGGCACAGGTTTGGCAGCTATGGCACAGGTGTTGTCCTTGATGGCAACTCATTCTAGTGACAGATCACAGTTCAGGCACTCAAAAAGAAGAAAAAGATATATACGCAGGTTCACTTTGATGAAGACACATATACACACAGGTTGGACATTCCCAAGGCACGTATGTGTATACACACACTTTCATGCAAGGAAAATCACGTACCTGTGGGAGAACTTATGTTTGGTCCGTGGTATTTGAACCTATGGTTTTGGGCCATGGTATCTCGTCATAAGTGTTGATCCCAAGTATTGGTCCATGGTATTGAATTGTTATGGTTTTTGGACCGTGGTGTTGTGAAAGGCCTAAGGCTATAAAAGAGGAAGGAGATCATTTGGAAAGGGACCATTTGAATTATTGAATATCGGATAAAGTGCTAGATTTGGAATACTGTGATTGGGTTATGATGCAGATCTGGATTTGAATGAAGAAGGAACCTGAGTGCAAGGAGAAGGATAAGTTCTATTGATGGGTCAAAATCTTAAGGCTTGAATGATAGTATCTTTGTATGATTTTGATCTTTTCTATGTGGTGCATGCTTGATCTATAAATCTGGTAATATGGGTTAACTAATGTCTGAATGTTTGAAAGAGTGAATTATCCTTTATTGATCTATACGCAGGTTCAATGAAGCAAAGGCATGTATACACGCGAGTTCTGTGAATTAAAACTGCGTATACGCAGGTTGGTCCAAACACAGAAGTGTATACACGCAGGTTTCTAGTTCTTGAAGTAGCGTACGTCCCTTGAATTATCTTCTAGCTACTTCTATTTATTGTTGTAATGTTCTGGGTTCAGAATTTGGTGTGTGGTTACTGTTACTGTGTTCTGGATACAACTGTCAGAGAAGTGTCTATTTGATTCAATGTTAATTGCTGAAAAGGAGATTGTTTGATACAAAAATTCTTGATTATTGATTGATGTTCATGGATCCATTTTGAAAATTTATGAAACGTGGTCCCTGGAAGCAAAGAGAAGGTTGTAGCCTTCTACAGGTAGTAGCCTGCGTACTAGTATCCCAACTAGTACAAGAGCTAAGGGGGTTGTATCTCCCTTCCAAGAAACGCTGAAGAACGAGAGAGGGTTGTGGCTCTCTGCAGGTAGCAGCCTATGTACTGGTAAAGGACTGCACTAGTATAGAAACATTGTAAAAAGAAGTTTCTAAATAAGGAAAGATAGAGACGAATTGCAGCAGTTGGTTTTCACCCACATTGGGTTTCCACCTTATATCTTGTGTTCTTGTGTGTGATTGTCTTCTGCTCTGTTTCACTGTTTCTGGTTACTGTTTATTTGATTCTGATACATAGATTAATGATCAACATCTATAAGATACATTAAATTATAAGTCTGCATGGTATACGCGAGTTTCCTTATCTGTAGTTGCGTATATACGCAATTTTCACTAACTGAAGTAGCATATATGATATGGGTTTGAAAAAGAAAATAATTGACTTGATAATACTGATTCACCCCCCCCTCTTAGTATTATTTCCAACATCTCATGTATTCTAGCCTCTCCACAAAGTTTCGATACTAGATCACATTCGATGCTACAAATCCTAAGATAAAGCGGTCTTGATCCTCCACATGTGGGTCAAACATGACCACAAGTCTCTCTTCTTGCAAATTAAAACTGTCTTGTGTTGAGGTAACATGAGACACCTCAATGAAATCATAATTGTTCCTTTTATAGGAAGGTTTCTTCAGTAATTCAATTAAAGGAATAGATTTATTCACTTTCTCCAATTTTTTTTGCAAGCTAAATGTAGAGATATTTTTCTCCTTTTTTACTTGATCAACTGTCTCTTTATTTTCTTAATGCACCAACTTGAGTTTCACAAGGTGTTGTTGTTATTTGCTAGATTTGGGCTTGGAATGTGTGGGATGGAAAGTTTCTCCTTGGTTTGTTTGGTCATAATTTACGGGTTGCTTGCTCCTATTATTTTTCCTGGGAGTTACTGTTGGGCAGGCTCTTCACCTTGATCTTGTGTCCGAGATATTTTTCTGGACCTCAAGTCATATCTCCTATGTAGCTCAACTTGTGAAATTTGCAAATTTCTTGCAATATGCATCTATTTCTTCTTTAGCCAAAGGAGAATATTGATAATCTTCCTTTCCTCCCCATGCGTTTATTTCATGCTCCTCTTCTGACAGAGTTGAGTACTGATTTTCCTTAATCTTAAGTGCATCTTGAATGCCATCTTCAGGGTCATCTTCTATATACAAGGGAGGTTGCACTTGGCCTTGCTGGTCTTTTATTTCTCTTTTCAAATGTTGCAATGGAGGTCTCCTATATTAGATATTGATGTTTCTATTAGGACCTTATTGCATTTGTCTAAGAGGGTTTTTGTTGTCCAATTCTAACTTCACTAGATTGCTTGAGAAGTTTCTGATTAGCTTATTCAACTCATCCAACTTCTTCTCTTGAATCTCCTTTACTTGACCAGAGAAATTGGCTCCCCCCTTCCCTTTCTCCTATCACTATGTTATACTTTTCCCTTCAATTTCCCCGTTGATGCTAAATTCCCCTCTACCACCAAAGCATAAGTTTGTATCTGGTCCAACGTTGGGGATTTCCTTTCTATTAGGGTAAACCCAAAATTTGATTCAAAGGCTCCAACGAATACTGCCTTAGCTACTACCTATGGAGGTTTAATATCGGTAAGAAAAATATTATACAATTTGTTAAATCTTTTTATAAACTTGGTCACATGCTCATTTGTCCTTTTCTTATTGCATTAAATCCAGTCATAAAGTATCCATGATCTTTATTCTCACCACATTTTTGCATGGATATGTTTTCTAATTCCTCCCAAGTGTTCATTGAGTTTTTAGGAAAATTCATGAACCATTTTATTGCCTCTCCATCTAAAGACTGAACAAATAACATCAATACCACATCTATATTCTCAATGTTCAATTTTTTTGCAAATGCACAAAATATTTCAATATGTTTCTAGGTTGTGATATCAACTTCCCTAATGAATCTAGGAGAAGTTTAAGGTAGCACTGCATTCAAAGGGGCATATCTGTTGAGAAAAAATCCAAGGACAACCATATTTTTTAAAGGATGTTAAAGAAGGTTTACTGTAGGATGTGGGTGAAGAACATAATGGACAATGACAACTGAAATTGGGTGTGAAGTAATTGTGGAAGATTGAGATGTACCAGGAATGAGAATATCTATAATTTCTTCAACTTCAAGGAAGGTACGGAATTTGAAAGAATCAGAATTGATAAAGACTTCTTAGGACTTAGGCTTTGAAAAGAGAAAACCAAGTGGGGGAAATCATTCCTATGAAAAGTCCAAAACCATAGATGAGGTTTTAGGAGAATTTATCTCAACTTTTTGAGAACTAGAAGTTGAATCTCATGGGAAAAAATAACTGGATCTTGAGTTTTGGGGGTACTTTCTTTCCATATTCTCTTGAAGATAATTCTCTCCAGGTGAGGGGCAGGAGGAATTTTCTGCGGAAAATTGTTTGAGTGAGTGTGAGGCCTCGTAAAATCTATCATTAAAATTTTAGGCTCTCATAGGTGAGATATCTCAACCCACACTTACTTTTCTCACGTGAAAAAGGAATGCACAAAATTATATCCAAAGAAATATATTCTAATTCATTCCCCGACAATGGCACCAGAAGAGGTTGTGATTCCTAGAGACAACCTCCAGGTTGAGGAGAGGTCAATGCCTAGGACATCTTAGTGTGTCTTAGGGATAAATCCATTATTCTTAAGGATTAGATATATATTAATGAATTCTCATCCAATTAACCTACTCAACAACACTAGATTCAATTTATAAATAAAAAATTATGTTATTCCAAAGAGTTAATTCTCCAATCTAGTGGCCTACACACAAAGAGTACAATTAATTGATTGTTGCAGTATAGATGAAAGAAACATTTCAAGGAAAGAAACCAAGTGTAGAGGGTTGAAACCATAATCCTATACACTATATTTTAGAAGAATCATGAATTAGACTGAGGAAATGAAATGCAAAAATCATGGAGTGTGTTTAAGGCTTCAAATTCAACATATCACATATACCATTTGCAATCACATAACATAGGTAACTTTGCAACTTAAAATTGAAACCAATGGCTACAATTACACAATTTATAAAGAAGCAAAAACACATAAGAAGTTTCACACAAAAATAGAAACACATACTGCACATCTTAGAGCTTTGAATCACCAAAAAAATTCTTCATTAATCTTCCAAATGACATAAATTTCATAACTCCCAAAACTTGTGAATAAGTTGTAGAATGATTATAGCCTCTTTGACAGAAATTCAGGCTCTTTCTAATGATCATCTCTCCTATTTTTATAGGGAGAATCAAAACAAGAATAAATACAAAATTATCTTGAAAATAAATCACTATCTAAACTACTCAGTTGTTTGAGCATGTAACTAATGTAGTTGTCGTAATTATTAGATAAAAAAATTAATTATTTTCTTGAAAAAAAATATTTATAAAATTGCAAAATGAGATGGCTATGTCATGATTTCTCAAATCAAAATATCTTCACTTATGAATCCTTTGATTTCTTGAGGTGGACCCAGGCTCCAATATTCGGACATGTGGTAGATTGAAAATTTGGTTACATTTCTACCATAATGTTGGATTTGGTTTACAAGTGTGAATGAGAGTGTTGTAGGCCACCCTCAAGTTTGTAATCTCAATGCAATTAGGCTTGGAAATAATCAAGGTTTTCACTAACCATAGTAGCTGAAAATCCCTTTGCAAATAATTTACTATAGTTTTGCCCTTGAGAGTGGCAATCTTTTCATGTGAATAATCTACTTTTCCTTTAGCCTCAAAGAACAGTTGCTCATATTTATTCCATGGATTAAGGTTCCCTTGAAAGTACCAACAACTAGGAAATTTTGCTCTAGTTCTCTGATCAAAATTGGAATTAAATGTTGCTACCAACTTTTCCAAATCATTCACACATTCCTCAACACTAGCCTTTGCTACTTTTCTCTTAATCATTTTTGCAACCTCAATAATTACCCCTATATTGTCTATGATATCTATTTCTCTTATGCCATAAACTAATTTTTCATTCAGGTACATGATGAAGTTTTCTACAATCCTGGCATTTTTAGCATCCTCATTCTTGGATGAAAGCATGGAAAATTTGGTGTTCTTGACTGTAGCTCTTTATTCTGCAACCAATTTCATATACTCCCATTTGTTTTTCACCTCAGAAATAATATTGTCCATATTATTTTCCTAGCTTCAATGAGTGACATGTTATCTTTCAATTTATTATTCATCTCTTTGATTTTGTGATGTGCAGCGTCTAATTTACTATTGGTTTGTTCAACACTTCGCTTGGTGGTCTTGAGTTATTTCTCCTTTTTTGTGAGCAATTACTTGGTGTTGTCTAGGTTAATTTAGGGCCTCCTACTTATGCAGTAAGAGATTTGCTCAAATGTTCTGTATGGTTTTATGGGTTTTCTCGTATAATAACAACAAGTATGATAATCAATTCTCTGTTGAAACTCTGCAAATTTCTGTTTGAGGGCCACCACCTCATTATTTCCCTTTATCAACTCTTTGGCAATAATTTCCTTCTCATTGTCTACTTGGGTGAACTCCTTTGTTTGTACATGTTCTGTTGTAGGCATACTAAGCTTCTGCCTCAATGCTTGAATTTCATATTGTGAGCCTTGGATAACAACATATACGTCATCTTTGTCATTTGGGTCTACCCCAAGTTTGAAAATCATATCCTTCAAGCCCTCATTCTACAAATGAAGGGCTCTTGAATTATATTTCTCTTGTTTTATCTTGGTAGTATCTTTCTCCAAAAATTTCTTGGACTTGCTAATAATCAAGGATTCTCTACTAAATTCATTATAGATCATCTCCCCTACTTTCCTGTGCAAGTTGATCTTGTATTGCAATGTAACACTAGCCATGTCCAATGGAAAATTGACTGTCTTCAATTATGCTCTACATGGAATAGAATGTATTGAAGAATGATATAATGAAAATTTCATTTGGTTTCTTTCTAGGTCCATGGCAGCCAAAATATTGGTTTGGTATGGGATTAAATGAGATGCTAGCTATGATATCATTTCATCCCTAATATTCTTGTTCCTCTCATCTATCATCTATCCTTCCTCCCATTTAGGGCCTCCTACTTATGCACTTCTAAATGAGCCAAGGATTGCTAACACAGTTGAACTGGAGGTGGCATCCTGTTGACGGTCTTCTAAGAGCACTTGGAAACGTGGTTGGTCTAGATTTTCCTTGGTCAATTTGACCTCAATTTATTCATCATTTTGTTCTTGTAGCTTGGTTTTTTTTGTTGATGGTGCATGCTCTATCATTGTGTCCCTAACCTCATCAACATTCCTTTTCTAGGTTTCTTATTTTGTGACTGGTGTTTGAACCTCCATTTATGTGTTGATGGGCCAAGAGTCTAATTTAGTTTTCCATTCTAACTTAGGGCTAGATTTAGCTCATAAGAAAAGCATTGATTTATTTCCTCCTCTTAGATATAATACCATGGATATCATAGTACCAAACCTCACCTATCTCAAAATTCAACTCCTTTAACATATCATCTCTCGGTTTGAAATCTTGTCTAGTGTTTACAAAGAAAGCGTCCACAATTCTTCCAATCCTTAATATATAACCTTTATTAAATGGATAAATTTAATTTAATCAGCATTTAAACTCTTCTTGATAAATTCTAAGGCTAAGATCCTCATAGGCATAAATATAGTTAATTGATAGGGAGGAAGCTTCGATCCATACACCCTAATTTTATTATAATCCTCAAATAGGTACCAGTCACCTGCCTTGGTATCCTGATTAAGTTGAAGGAGTTCTCTATGGCGAGGAAGGACTCTAGGGGGGAATTTTTAATGATCTTATCTGCAGTAGACATGAAGGTGGAAATAATTTGGCAAAACCCTTCATTGTTGAACTTTTTCTTCAAAGAAATTTTCCAGTCCACTACTAATTTTCTCTTCTTATTAGAGTCTATGATACTCAAGCATAGGTAGTCAAACTCCTCTACATGAGAAGACATGAATAGGTAGACCAATATGGAATAATATTTGAAGTAAGAGGAAAGGTGAAAATGGTTGAACTAAAACTTGATAGCTTCAACAAGAAATGAGGGAATGTCTAAAACAATGTTAGGCTTCATCATTGAATGCAAGAACCCTAGAGATGCTTTGGTGACATATTTTCTTTCATTGTCACCTAGAAACAACAAAATTATGGCCAATATGGGTTTCAATATTGGTGAAAACAAAGAAATTTAGAATGTTTATGAGTTTGGGGGAAATTGAGCATTGAGAGATAGAATTTTCTAGAACAAGGCTTGTATTTCTTCACCTGGGAGTCCACTAATATTGGAAATGAAGGTGGTCTCTGTGATTTTTCTAGGTGAGGGGATTTAGGATAAATGAATGTGTTTTGAATCAATTATGGGGTGACTTCCAGAATTCTCTCCCTAGTCGATGAAATGCGACAATTCTTCTCTTTGATGTATGTCGCCATGAGCCAAGACAAAAATTTAGGAAATGGGTAGACTTTTGGGGTGATAAGTTAATACAATCATGAATCGACAACATGGAATGGGTCATATTTTCTTAGGTAGTTGTTGTATAAGTCAAAATAGAGGTTGGTCTAGTGGAGAGGACAAAAGTGGTCATGACTCTCTCCCTCGGTGTCCATGAGTGGTTATGTGTGGCTTGAGGTTTTGACTCTTGGGGTTTGGGGGGATTGGGTGTGATTTTCTTCATTTTAATCATGATAAAAACACTGCAAGGACAACAGGGAATAAAATTTACTTGGGGAATGGAGGTTTTTCGCACACAGTGTGGGAATAAGGAGGGTCCTGTACTAGTCGAAGGTTGGGCAAATAATGTTTGCAGAGAGGTCAAAAATGGAAAAAATGGATGGATTTAAAATGGAATGGTCAATTTAGGTAGGGATGTGGGTGGGAAGAATGATGAGGGGATGTGGAAGGGACATGTGGCATGGTCAGATTGGATGAAAAACAAGGGGGGTTAGTGAATAACCTTTGAAATTTCACACTTGCCTACCATGCTTGCTTGACAAGTGGTCCCAACTACTCATGTAGCCGCTGCATTTGCACGATGGGTGGAAGGTCTATTTACCGCTCTTTGACAGGGTGCCACGATAGGTTTGGGAACGGGGCTTGAACCCCCAAAATCAATCATTGTTGTAGATCTCCTGCACTCCCTTTTTTACCTTTAACTCTTCGAGGGGAAGACACTATCTTAATAAGTGCATGTGTTACCCCACCGAAGCCTCACTGGGATCAGGCCACTTCGAAACTAACAATGATCCCCTTAACATATTTGCACTCGTTATCCATTTGATGTAAAAAGTGGGGGAGATCCACATCCCTTTACTTTTTCTCCTTTCTCCTTTTTTATTATTTTTATTTTCTTTTTAATCTTTTTCTATTTTTCTAAAAATTTCAAACGTTTTGTATATACATGAATAAACCTCCTTTGTAACATGAATAATATAAGCAAGGATGGAGAGTATAAAACATATTGTATGTGGTTAAATTGAGTAGAGTTTTGTATGTTGTTGTGTGTATGAATCCATTATAGATATGTATTGAGAGCTTGTTGAGTGCAAGGTCAGTGTTTTATTTGTCGTTTTGAGGGTAGAAGTAGACATGTTTAATTGTAGAGAAATTATTCATGGTGCTAACTTATGTGTTGTAGGATCAATGTTTCATATGACAAAGTTTTAATTATTGTTGTTGGTTGTGTCATTTGTTCATATGGTATTGTTGAGTGTGTTTGAAAGTTTGATGATTGTCTTTGGGCTTGATATGTTAGTGTGAGAAACACTATGAAGTTTGTTGATTATTGTTACAAGGAACTTGATTTATTTAGTTGAGGGTTTGATGATCATGTTGAGGTAAGTGATTTTGAATTAAATGTTGTCTAACATTGAAAGTTTGAGTGTTGATGTAGTATATTGTCGAGAGATATGGTATGCAATGATGTATTGAGGACATACTTTTTTATTTATTGGAGAAAGAGGTTTGATGATTGATGTATCTTAGCTACTGACTATCTTGATGATTGTTTGAGTAGTGTTGAAAGTAGGTTTATGATGATATAATATGGAATGTTGTTGGTGTATGGGTAGAGAATTTGATGTTGATAAGGTTTATGGTAGTTTTCTATTTATGAGAGTAAAGATTGGTTGTTTTTGTTTACTAGATATAGTGAATGGTTTTATATCATATTGATTGTTGATGTATGAAACTATGGTTCTCCATTAGCAGATTTGGTTATTTTAGAGAAAGATTGTTGCTAATTGTGCAAAGGATATTGTATGGTCATATTTGTATTCAATGATTGAGCAAAAATTTTGTGTGGGTCTAACTTGGAAATTGGATGAAATGTAGCTTTCAAGGTTGGAATTTGTTGCAATTGGATCTTGTGTGAAATATTATGAAACAAGCTCCATAAGAATTCAAAGGGTTGGAGCCTTCAATGAAGAAGTGGTAGCTTCCTTCCAGTGGTGGTTGGAGAACTTGTACAAGGAGTAGTAGATTCCTTCTAGTTGTGGCTGAAGAACTTGATTAGGGAATGGTGGCTTCTTTCTAGTGGTTGCTAGAGAAGAAATAGGAGGTGGTAGCCTCCAAGAGATAGGAGCCCGCGCACTAGTAGAATTTTATGCCAATGGAATATGTAAAATAAGTTTTCCTTTATAATAATATGAAGAAGATAAAGACAATAACATTAGTGATTTTTACTAGTTGGTTTTTTCACCTAATATCTAGTGTTCCTCTGTGATGATGTGTATGTTAACTTGTTGATGTGTTTTTCTCTCATGGATCGTGTGCCATTATGATCATATGTTGTGCATGGTTTACTTCTTAATGTTAGACCTATTGTCACAATTTGCTACTAGTTAAATGTTGATTAACATTGTAAAGAAAAGTATAAACTAGGTAAAACTTGATTCAACAAGAAATATTGATTCATCCCCCCCCATAGTATTTCTAATAATCATTCTTAGAGTATGTCCTTCAAAGATCAGCTTGATCGTTAGAAGGAATATCCTGCAAAATGGGCAGCCAGGATGAAGTCTTCTTAAACAAGCCTTGTCTATTAAATGGAACAAATTTCACATTCTGGAAATTAATAATGAAATCTTATTTAAGGTCTCCTGGATTTGATTTCTGGGAAGCAATAGAAAATGGGTATCAATACCCTGGATCCATGCCATCAGATCAAGCTGGAAAGAAGAAACATGAGAATAATTTGAAAGCCGTTAATGGCATCCTAGAAGGTCTTACAAAATTATAATTTGTGAAGGTGATGCAATATGAAACTGCTAAAGAAATGTGGGACAAATTGGTAAATATCTTTGAAGGAGATACAAATGTGAAAACTAAAAAAGTACAGTAATATCGAATTCAAGATGAAGCACTTAACATGCATGAAGATGAAAGTGTTGAAAACTTTTTCCTTAGAGTAGATGAAGTAGTGAATATAATGAAAGGTATTGGTGATAATTTTGAGAATTCTGGGAATTATGAGAATATGCTAAAATCACTAACACCCAAGTTTGATGCCAAAGTTTCAGCAATTGAAAAAATGCAGGACTTGAGCTAGATATCCCAAGAAAGGCTCCATGGGTAGCTTATGAAATGAATATAAAAGGGGACTAAGTTGAAGTTAGAGAAGTTGCTTTCAAGGCTACAAGTAAGGAAAAGAAAAAAAAACAAGAGAGCACCAACTATATCTAAGATAATGAGGAAGCAAACAATGTCCGATATCTATAAAAAGGAGTTGAAAAGTACAGAGGTAAGCTCTCATTTAAGTGTTTTGACTGTGGAAGGATTGGGCATTATGTTGCTAAATGCACATACAAAGATAATTTTGATAAGAGAAGGGAAATAAAATCTCTAAGAAAAGTTCCAAAAGGAATTACTCTATGAAGAAAAGTTTATTCTGATGGAGACAATGAACGTACAACTGATGATGACGTAAATGAGTCTAACTCTAATTGCAAACTTCTCATGGCTCTTAATGATCAATTGGCTAGTGAGTAAGATAATTGTGAAACAAATGATTTTATGAATGCGTTGATAGAAAGTGACAGGCTCATAAATATAAACAAAGACCTTGAAATCAAAGAGAATAACATTGTTGAAGAAATAACCTTGCAAAATACTAACCTAGAATAAGCTAAAATAGTAGAAGAGGTTCTAATGAAATAACTTCAGGAGAAAGAGAGATATTGCGATGTAATATCCTCAAGTTATATTTCCATGTAAAAAATCACATTGGGCATCATTTGTGGTTAATTAGTGGTTATGTAAATTGACATTGAGATTGGAAAAAGGAAAAGGGAAATAAATGGAAATTAATTAAAAGAATAAAGGAAATTAGAAGAAAAGGAAGATGAAGAGACAATAATATGCTTGCAGGGAAATCTAAAAGAAAATAAAGGGAAATGAAAGAAACGAGGAAAAGGAAAGGAAGAGACACCAAACATCAATGAAAAAAAGGTACTTGGGAAAAAATTGAAAGTTTTTGCTTAGATTTTGATTAGTTTTTTGGAATTATACTCCAAGAGAGAGAAAAATGAAAGGTCAATAAAAGGAAAGAAAGGGAGTGCAAGAGGAAGTTTGGAAAGCAATAAGGGTGGGTAGAAAATAGTTGTAGATTTGCAGGTAACATTATGCATGTGTGATTTATTATGTTGTGATTTGGTTCATGGTGCATGCATTGGTTTATTGTTTATGTTTGCTTTCATTGGCATGGGAATTTCTTGGATTGATAATGATTTCAGCCTTTCCTTGCCATTTCTTGGATATCCATGATGTATTAGGTTCCTTTTTTTGGTTAAGCTTTGGATGGCCAATAGATTTTAGATCCTGGTTGAGGTGGTCTCAAGAAAATTCCCAAGGGTTGAAGGTGGAGATGAGCTTTCTCCTAGAACTCTTGATAGGTGCGTGGAGACAAAAAAATCCTCTAGGTATGGTGAAGAAAGTCTGAGGCATCCAAACGTTTTTGGTTTTGGTGATTTTTGGACTATTTTAGGTGAAATCATTTTGGTTGAGGGTTGAGGTGGTTTAGCCTCTAGAATCTCTATTTTGTTCTATTTTGGTTTGTCCCATGTGATCCCACATTCATGATTGGATTATGGCATGGGGGTGATTGGCTGAAAGAAAGATTTGGTTCATCCAAATCTATGGTTGGGTAGTGTGAAAGTACCTAAATGTGGTTGGCATTTTCGTATGGTAATATTTGTTAATATTTAATGAGATCAATGAGCACAAGCTTTGGTTTAATATGTAATTATGGGGCTGGTTCATCATGGTTTCTGTTAGGTCCCTATAATACTAGTGATTCCCCCATTACTATTGTTATTGTATCCCTTATTGTTATTGTTGTGCCCCTATTGTCCCCATATTGTTATTGTTGTGCCCCATAGAATCCCACTATTGCTAATTTTGTGCCATTATATTATTATTGTTAGGTCGGCTTGGTTATATTGTGTCCACTTAGACTCCTATTTATAGAAAGGAGGTTTTGTCATTTGAATCATCCAAGAATTGTTCATTTGTGTAATGTAAATGAGGTTTCCGCCTCGAAGAGGCTGAATCCTAAGGCATTGATCTATCTTTTCTATCATTGAATTCTAAGGCATAACATTTTGTATCAAAGGTTTGGATTCTAGGGTTTTGTTGCTCCAAACAATTCATCATGGAATATTTGCTATAACGTTTTTATGTGATGTTTCAGAAGCTAAAAAACAAACCAATTTGAGAGGAAATAACATTGAACCTCAGGTCCGAATTTCATATCTTGTATCACTATATTTGCGGAGATATAATCTAAGGACGTTAGGGTTTTTGCAAGCTCCATAATTTCATATAAAAGATGTCATCGTGGAATTTTCGCTATAACTATTTTGCTACAAAGTTTTACAAGCTAAAAATATTCATTTGAGAAGAAATCATTCTGAACCTCAACTCAGAATTTCAAATCCTGTCTCGCTATATTTTCTGAGATATAATCTGAGGAAGTTAGGTTTTTTGCAGACCCCGGAATTACATTCAAAATAGGTCACCTTGGGAAAATTTTCATAACTTTCGATCTCAGCATCAGATTCAATTTTCGTAAGAAGTTATAGAAAGAGGATGGATTGTAGTTGTTTGGATATCATGTTCAGAACTAAAGGTTGAAACAGTGACCGGCGACACGTCATACAAGTTTGCTCTACTGAACCACTCTATACTCAGGTCATCATGAGAGATTTGGCATAACCCTTCATTGGAGAATCCAATCTTGATCAGATTTGTGGGGTTATAAAGACTACTCAACGGGTTACTGCAGGAAGAAATGTAAGACCTTGGAGATCCAAAATTACAGAGATACATCAGATTCAATATCAAGCTCCTACAAATTGAAAAAAGGCTTGTAGTTTTATTTTTTTATTTTTGCATAAGCTTGGTTTTAAAAATTAGTTTGAAGGAATTCAAAGGGCATAGTGAAGCATTCTTATCGGTAATTGATTCCTCGAAGAAAGAAAATGGAAACACCTAGTAAGAAACCTGAAATCTCTAGCATGACTCATGAAGAAGAGGAAGAAATGCAACATGATATATCAAACTTATGAGACCAAGTGCAACAAATTTCACTCACACAAAAAGTAACAGAAGCTAAGATGGATGGTTCAAAGAAAGACATAGAAGCTAAGATGTATGGCGTGGAAGCTAATATGGATGGTTTAAATAAGGGTGTGGAAGCTAAGATGGATTGTTTAAAGAAAGGCGCAGAAGATAAGATGAATGACGTGGAAGCTAAGATGGATGACATGGAAGCTAATATGGATGGTGTGGAAGTTAATATGGACGATTTAAAGAAAGGCATGGAAGATTTGAAGACATATTTGACAAAGTTTCTACAAGAAATGCTTACTAATGGAGAAAGGGTAGTAAAGGAAACTCACGATGAGAACAAAATAAATGTTAATGGTGATTTGATAGACTCTAATGTTGGATCAAGGAACCACCGTGTTCCAAAGACTGATATGAAGAAGTTTGATGGCAAGGATCTTGGAACATGGATACTATAGACGGAGCAATGTTTTATCTCCATAATGTGAAAAACACACAAATTTAGGTACGCATTGCAACTTTATATTTGGAACCAAGTCAGTTTGTATGGTATTGATGGCTTTGCTCTTGTAAACAAATTGTCACTTGGGCTATTTTTACAGATGAAATGATAGCACATTATGAGGATACAAAAAGCAACACTTTTTTTAGCCAATTGATAAATCTCAAACAAAAGGGTTCAATGATGGAGCACATTGAGGACTTCCAAAAATTGAATATAAGGGTAAAAGATATTCCAGAGGAGCATAATATTGATGTGTTCATAGGGACTTTAAAAGATAACATCCAACATGAGGTTTGCCTTTGGGAACCAGATTCATTAGAGAAGGATTTCAGGTTGGCAAGAAAAATGGAAAGAAAAATTATGGCAACAAGGAAGCCTAGCACTCACAATCATGAATATGGAAGTGTTGTTGCCCCTAGTGTTATAGACATTTTTGGGCACTTCAACCCCAATCATAAATTTCCATAAAATGAGTGCTCCTAAGTCCCTAAAAGTGTTGCTTCACTGCCTAAAGGAACAAGGTCAACTGATTACATCATCTCCCAGAAGTTCTCCATTGAAAACTGCTCATAAATGGTCAAAATTGGACCATACTGAAAGCTCAATGCAGGGGGTACGATGCATATCACCTTCGTAGTGTACAAGGTGCGATGCATACTGATTTTCTCCTCTGTAGGGTGTGATGGTCGGGAAGGGACAAATGGCAGGGACAAAAATGCGAGGTGGAAGATCATGGAATCTTCCAGAAGCTTCCCCTCTGACACTTGCCACTCCATTTTCGACCAGGGATGAGTAAGATATCATCATTCTCTAAGTGGAAGAAGGAACTATCAGAGAGAAGACACTAATCAAGATCCTAGAAGATGACTCACCTCTCTGTAATCATCTATATATGGATCCCTCATCACAGAGATCCAGAGGCTGGAATTTTGTATCTT
>APFE030305143.1:0-10784 GCA_000404065.3 Pinus taeda | reverse complement strand
GAGCCTTAAATTCTTTAAACCTGTCAAAGACTTCAGATTTCTTCTTAAGGAAATATATCCATGTATTCCTTGAGAAGTCATCTATAAATGATCATAGTACACAGACTTACCCAGTGATGGAACTTTCACAGGTCCAAACACATCACTGTGCACAAGCTCTAATATTTGTTTCGTCCTCTTACCACCAGAGGGGAAACTCACCCGATTCTGCTCCCATATACACAATTTTCACAGAAATCAAAATCCAGAGAGCTATTACTCATACCTTCTACCATACCTTTACCATGAAGTATTCGAAGGCCCATCTCTCCAATATGTCCAAGCCTTTGATGCCACAACATGGTCTTCTCTCCAGAGACCACTAGATTTTCTGCTCCATTTTCAGGAATCATAACTATTGCACCCGTCAACAACAATGCTACCTTGCAGCTTGTACAGAGTTCCAATCCGAACTCCCCATCAATACAGTTGCTCCTCGAACCATCTTGCAGGTATCCTTCTCGAACACTTTCTTTACACCTGCATCATCCAACTTGCTTACAGAAATCAGATTTCTGGCCAACGCAGGAATATGCAGAACACCCGGAAGGGTTCTAACCCTTTCACCTTGCAACTTCAACTTTACTTTTCTGCGACCAATGATTCTAGCCTTCGTATCATCTCCTAAGAAGACATCACCACATCATATTTCTCATACTCGCAGAACCACTCTCTATGGGGAGTGAAGTGAAAAGATGCACCTAAGTCAATCAACCATGCCTCATGATCTACATGTGTACTTGAAGAAGCCAAGTACACATCCCCACCTTCATCTGAGGTGGTTTTCGCCTCTGCAGAAGGAGCATCATCAGATCCCTTTCCTTTATCAGGAGCTTTATATTTACACTCCCTTCTGAAGTGCCCTTCCTTTCTGCATTTCCAGCACACCACCGTTGTAGGTTTTCCTGGAGATTTAGATCTCCCTCTAGATTTAGATCTCCCACTCGATGACTTATTTTTGTTTCTGTTCTGGGACCGTCCTCGTACAGACAAGGCATCCCCATTCTGGTTGTCCATATTTTTCCGTCTCATCTCCTCCGTCAGCAAGGCTGAGACTATTTCATCAAACTGCAAAGCAGTTGCATTGCTACCTATTGCAATAACCAGACTATCCCCCGAGTCTGGTAGAGAACACAACAAACTGATGCACTTATCTTCATCTGAAATTTTAATATCAACAGATATAACTGACTTACCACAGTATTAAACGCATTCAGATGCTCTGTCACCGAGTCTCCATCTTTCATCCTCAGGTTATACAGCTTTTCCGCAGGAACAGTTTATTCACCAGAGACTTAGATTGGTACAAAGTCCCTAACTTGTCCCATAAAGCCTTCGTCGTAGCTTCCCCTGATACATTCAACAATACTGAATCTGAGACACACAATCGTATTGTGCTCTTTGCCTTCCGATCCAACTTCTTCCATTCTTCATCAGTCACTTCCGTTGGTTTAGTACCCGGATCTACTGCGATCCACTGATCTTTATCCACTAACAGATCCTCCATCTTGAGTTTCTACAACTCAAAACTCTGACCATTGAACTTCTCAATGTCTATCTTTTCGCTGCTCGCCATCTTCTTTCACCACCAGAATCGATCTTGCAGATCTCCCACTGACCAGGGTCTACCACAGGCCCGAGCGAAACCCCTCAGCAACAAAGGCGTCCCCTTGAAGCCAAAACAACCTCTGATACCAAATGTAGGTTTTAACCCCGTACAGAAATTACCCGCATATGAATTCTAAATCATAGGAAAAATAAAAATGCTAACACATAAAACACATATACACAGAGATTTCCCACTGGATCTCAAAATCGAGACTACCAGCTTGATTTTTCATTATATTCCTTTCAATGTTACAATACATATTTATACATGCCGAAACAACCAATACCATGGATCGAAAACCATCTCGTCCAAAACCATGGACCGAAAACCATAGGTAGGTTCGCCCAACCTAATATAGGGTCCAATTTTTTTTTTTTCTTGGGGCGCTGCCCCGAACCCCGTAGAGGGGGGCTACCCGCCCCCCCTGTGACCCCCGCGCTGCGCAATCGGCGCAACGAAGGGGGGGCTCCGCCCTCCCTCTAACCCCCCTGTTCACTACGTAGGTTAGTCGTGGAAAGAATATAACACAACCCAACACTCATATCATTTGCTGCATTATCATCTATTAGGTCATAGATACATTTTTCATTCATTTACTAATCAAAACATGAGGATAACCATACATCATCATTTTCAATACATGCTTATAACTAGCATAATAACAACAAAAATATCAAGGATACATCAACAATAAAATCCACATATAACCCAATACATTTATACATAATATATCAAGGAGAGAACCTCTTATTAATGAATTCCAAATGCAACCTAGGATGGGACTGCCACATTCCACCCGACCATAGAATGGTTGAGCCAAATCTCTCTTCAACCATTCACCCCTGTGCCATATTCCAAGCATGAATGTGGGACTCAAACTGAAAGAACGAACCAGGGCATGTTGGTTAGATAAATCGATCTTGCAGACAAGGCAGATCTCCCTAATCAAAAGATAGTCTAGCAACAAACAGACAAACAAATGTATCTTTCTCTAGACATATGCGATTCATAAACAAAAACTATAGAGGTGTTTAGACCCTACATTAAGTCCAACGCTAGTTTGTAGCAGCCATCCTTCAACCATTCAAAAGAGTTTCTTTTTGAGAAATTGCAATCACAAACAAGCAAACATCAAATAGCACCTGCATAGCTAATATCATAAATCATGTCCATTATGGTGATCAAGGAATCCATAAAATAAACCATAAAACAACAACTTATTGAGAAAAACAAACTTATTTGTATTAACCTTGAAGTAGAAGAACCTTACAACCTTTTCAGCCTTGATGTTGAACAAGCTCTTCCAAGGGTCCAAAACAAGAATTTCCTTTACTTTGACAAGCCTTGCACTCTTCCAAATGAGATCTTAGAGGTATGTAATCTCTCCTCGTAAAAACTCATCTAAGAAGACTAAGTTCTAGTAGCATTTCACATAAAAGATATTCAGCTTTCAACCTCCAAAGTAACTAGCCCAATGCTTCATTTTATAGTGCAGAGGAAGGAGGTTACAGGTCCACCAATGAAGGGATAGAGTCCTCCTTCAAAGGGATAAGCTCCTCGCATAAAGCGGTTAGCTCCTTAAGGTATGGGATGCATGAACCGTAAGGGAGAGAACTTGCCACTTCAAGATTCCTTCCAGAAGCTTCTAGAAATGACTCAAAGTGAGCTTTTAAGAATATACTTGCGCCTTTTTAACTTTTACAGGGGTCTGCACCCATAACATAGAGACAGAGTGGTCAGGTGCATAGGATCCATGACCATTAGGTGCGGGACTGCAGGTAATGCAATGAGAAAGTGCAGAACCAGAGTTTTAGAGACTTTTGAGGGCTTTCTCTTATTTTCAAGGCTTGATATGAGGAAATGAGGCTTAAGACTTGCAAAGAAGGAAAGTATAAGTGGTAATGGACTCACATAGATTGCAGAATGTCAAGTTGACAATTTTTTGTGCAACAAATTGCCCCCTAAAGTGCAAAGTCTGTAATAAATGAAGATAGAGTTTGTCATCTATGAAGAGTGAAGTACTTTATCATTTCAAGCATCATCTTGTGGACACCCCAGTCAGAACCTATAAAAACATTCAATGAAATATATATATATATATATGTGTGTGTGTGTGTGTGTGAACATATCATCACTGAGGTAAGCATTCCCATACTTAGATTAAAACTGACTAGAAAATTGACTAACTAACTAAACTATTCTGATACATGAATGATTTTGTAATACATCATGAGTATAGACATGTATAGACATAGTATGGACGCAACCATCTATTTATGAATAGTCCACTGTATAATGAATAACAAAATTCCTTGCAACCTGGATGGTAGAAACTAGATCTAGGGTCTTGATTTCTGCTTCCCGAACTAGTACGATTCTATCCATGTGAATGAATGTGTCGAAGTTGAACATGGTAGAAACCACACTTGATTACTAGTCAATGATGTGAACTATTAACAAGTGTGAGAGAAACCACCAGTAATGTCAATGGCTCTCAAAGTACTCAGTACAATCCATGAAATGTGAATAAATGAGTTGATGTTGAACATTTCATAGAATCCTTTGATCGAAGGTCAACGATGCAACCTATCGTCGAAGGTGAGAAACTTGCCATTAGGGAATGCAGATTCCAAGATACTAACAATTTCTAGATCATCTTTCTAGGTAATAAGCTGAGGTTGATAGAAAGCCATCTGTCATAGGCAAGCCCACAACATGAAATCATAGATCAAGTTTTGAAGAGACATATTGGCAAAGACTGACTCAGGGATGGTCAAAATGGATGACGAATATTTTGCAGATGAATGGTTTATTTGAATTGACCTCTTGAACACATAACAACACTGTAGATGGTTTGGTGATGATTGACCCAAAGCTAATACCTAGAAACTGGCTGAAGACTTTCAATATCACTTGATTAACTATTAGGCAAAGGATTTCCCAACCGAGGTGAACAAAAAGTGTTGTGTTCAAGAGTGGTTAACTGCTTTTCTAAAACACAAAGTGTAACAAACAAGTTCATTTTTCTCTCTTTTCCCCCACCATTTCTGGCGAGTACCTCTTTATTTTTGACAAGCATGAGGAGGATAATATTTGTTTGTTTATAAGCTCATCCTTTGGATGAGTCCAACTTAGTTTAAAATTCGAACCCTAAGAAGGAGTAGTTCGTTCCTGTTTAAAATTGAATAGGTCCTTTACTGTTAAATTTTAACAAGTCCAGTATAAGAAAAACTCGATGTTTTTCAATTTCAGGGAGTCAGAAGAAAAATTTAAGAAGACTCCATGGGTGTCCTTTTTCGTAATTGGTGTCCCTCAAGCCTAAAAAAGTATAAAATAATACTTGAGAGAACCACTTGACCATTACAATGAAGGATTACTTTTCATAATTAGTGGCTCCGATCTAAAAAAGTAAAAAGCGATAAGACACGTCGTTTTATAACTAATATCGCACTTGAAACAACAAAAGTACAGTGATATTTTCATGTTTATATGGTCAAAAAAGAGCTAAAAGTGGATCGCCTTTTTATTCTGTTTAACGATTTAAAAGGGAAATCTCGACAATCTTTTCATATTTTACAAGTCAAAAAAGAGCTTAAAGAAGACTCGTCCTAGAGGAACGAGTAGTATAAAGGGTAGCAATTGGTTCCGGCAATGGTGGAACTGCTCAAAACATGTAATGGTTAAGAGGATGGCTAACAAAACCGCTCATCGCTGTGGTTCCTCAAGAAGGGTAAACAATCAAGTGAAAGCATATGATCAGCCAAAGAGATGGTGGTGATGGAATGAAAACAACCAAGTCTCATCTAATATAATTTAGCGGATAAAGATGACAATCACGAGATGTAAAACAGGTATTGGTTCATTTTTACACAAGCTTGAACCATAGAGAACTCTGCCTGGATTCAGTTTCATGTTTAACCAAGCTTGAAATGAGAAACTATGCTTGCTATAAGTTTACATGCCCCCGACATAATGACTCAAATCGAGGTACATGCCCCCCAAGCTTCATTGCATTCAACGAGGTGGATGGAATGAAGGTTTACTTTTGAGGGAGTTGTTTCATTTTTTAGTGAGGTTGACATAGTAAAAGAACTATCCTCAAAACCCTTGTTTCATTTTTTAAATGAGCTTGACACAAGACAAGGAACTATGCTCTAAAACCCTTGATTCATTTTTAACGAGCTTGACACAAGTCAAGGAACTATGCTCATGACTCCTTGTTTCATTTTTTAACGAGGTTGACATAGGAAAAAACTATCCTTGCAACATCCAGTTTCATTTTTTAACGAGGTTGAGACAGGAACAAACTATCCTCACAACATCCAGTTTCATTTTTTAATGAGGTTGAGACAAGAACAAACTATCCTTGCAATATCCAATTTCATTTTTTAACGAGGTTGACACAGGAACAAATTATCCTTGCAACTGGTCAGGAATCAGAAAACGACTGTATAGCCTGATATGCAACCTCAAATGGATTCAAAGGCATCACGCCATCAAATGAATCCACCTCAAAATCAGAAGGTACGATCTAAGGATAATCAAAAGTAACAACATTCAATGAAATCATATGAATATTTGCAATAGAAGGTGATACATTAGGAGGAGGGAAGGAAAAAGTTCCTAGTAAACCAGAATCTTTAATCAAACCTATGCCAACATCCTTGTAAGGGATAGTCATTTTACCGATGTGCTGAACACTATCTGTAGAGGTTGGGTTGGATGAGAAATAACTTAGCTGGTCTATTGTAACAATCTTTCCATTGTGAGGAAACTTAATAAGCTGAAATATCGATGAAATGATAACAATCATAGCATAAGACCAATTGTGACCCAGGAAAAGGTTGTAATCTAGAGGGGCATCAACCACTTCCACATCTAGATTTATAGTTTTGCCTTCAACCTGTATAGGTAAATCTTCCAAAATATTAAAAGGATGGAACCCGCAACCGTCAAAATCCTTTAGAATTGTTGGAGACTGATTGAGTGTGGGAGAACCAAGTGATATCCAACAGTGGACCGACATAATACACGTAGAAGCCCCTTCATCAATCATAGTCCGAAAACAAGGTTTGTTTTTTACTAACGCTAGAATTTGGAAAGCCATTTGATGAGGAAGGCGGGGTGTACTATTCTCTAAATCAAATATTATTAGGTTCGAATCCTAAATATCGACAACTCCTATAGCAGATAATAGTAATTTATGCTGTGTTGGGCATGATTGCAGCACTTCCAAAGCTAACATTGCTAAAGGGGCAATGGCTAAGTCTTCAACAATGTTATAATTCTGAGCAGCTCTCGCATGTGGATTGAAAGCTGATTTCTGAAATATACCTTTAGCAGGAAGTTTGATTACTAAGTCAAGGTTGGGTTTCTTGATTTGAAGTGGACCGGAACTAGGAGGAGGTGAAGTTGATGTGTTTGAATTAGAAGATTCTACTTCTTTACCATCAACAAGATTTTTACTACCATAATCTTGCGATCGCATTGCAATCCTGACATGAGACATCATCATAATGGGTTCTTCTGAGGTATTCGAGGAAGAAGCAATCACTTTATTATCTTGAGTAGGAAAAGGATCCTTTAAGATAACAGGAGTTTGAGAACCTTTAATGAATTTTGAAAACTCTGCTCGATATGGGCATTCTTTGGTAAAATGATCCTCGTCGCAAATGAAATAAGGGTAGCGAGGTTTTCGTTTTTCGTGAGTAGATTCATTTTTATTTGCTTTATCTTTTGAATTTTGATTATTTTTGTTCTTCCCCTTCTCCTTATTACCGGATTTGGTCATAGATGAATCTATGACATGGACGTCAGTAGAAACTTTAGCAGAAGAATCTCCTTTTGGGGAATCAGGTAAAGTTATTGTAGGAGAAGAATTCTTTGAAAAATTCTTCTTGCTTTTAGTACTAACTGAACTAATCATACCATCAGCGGCATGATACCCTGAAGGAGGTGTAGTTTTTAGAATATTAGGGATTTTTTCATGTAAAGTACCTGACTGCATATAAATGAGGTCAAGGTACTGAGCTTGAGCAATGAATTTCTTTTCAGTGACAACTCCTGCCTTAGCTACATCTTCAGTGATTTTAGGTAACAATGATTTAATGAACCATTCTGCTAAAATTTGATCTGGAATGAAAACTTTCACTAAACACCTTCTACATCGCCATTCATGAATATGATCAAAAATATATGTGGACGTGGATTGTTTTAGTGAAGTTAACAGTTGCGTTCCATTTTCGTATCTGACAGGCAACTGAAAATGAGTAAAAAAAGCAGTGGCTAACTGACTGAAATTATAAAAAAGCCCTCGTGGTAACTCAATGTACCATTTGGCAGTAAGATCAATAAGAGTTCTTTGAAAAAGATGAAATTGAATTGAATCATCAACGATTGAATTAGATGGACACCAGAGGTGATAAGTCATAACATGATTTGGTGGATCCTTGCCTGACTTACCCTCAAATTTCAGGATATCACTGGGAAACTTATTAAGCATTGGTGGCCAATACAGAATATAGTAAATCAGATTGTTCGTAAGGCATGAAAAATCAGGTAAATCCAAAGTTGCAATAAATGGTAACTGACGGTTAGGTTCGCGAAAACCTTATGTAATGAGACCAGCTCTAGGAGGAGGATATCTAGGATAACTTGGAATCAGATTTGCATTAGGAATGTTATAACCTCCTCGGAAACCAGGATTAACTGAATCAAACTGGGGTTGTTGAGGCTATTGATAAGTATAGCGAGGGTACGGTTGATACTGATAAACTGGGTTTTGTATAGTAGGACCAGATTGAAACTATCCCTAGTACGATTGAATCATGGCAATTGTACTTGGACCAGCTTGTTCTGCAGGCATCTGGACAAAATTCTGGACTATAGGTCCTGACTGGGGCACAGAGACTTGAGGAGTTTGCACTGATGCAGGGATAGTAGTGTTGAAAATAATACTGAGAGGGGCGGTGAATCAGTATTATCTAGTCCTTTTAACAATTCTTCCTTATTTATACTTTGAATTATTTTTGCATATCAGTACCATAAAACAATGAGCATGAACAAGAAAAATAGACAGTCACATCAAAGAACACCAGATATAAGGTGGAAACCCAATGTGGGTGAAAACCACCTGCTGCAATATGTCTCTATCTTCTTTCAAATTAGAAACTCCTTTTACAATGGTCTTGTACTGGTGCAGTCCTTTACCAGTACGCAGGCTGCAACCTGCAGAGAGCTACAACTCTCTCTCGTTTTCCAGTCTCTCCTGGAAGGGAGCTACAACCCCTACTTCTTTTCTTTCAAGGACCACTTTTCATAAATTTTCAAATTGGATCCATAAATATCAAATGATCATCAAGTACCAGTAAGTCACCCAGATAACCAGATCCACAATATAGAAAACTAAACCCAGAACACCTTCTGCGGCGTCTCCTGCGGCGCCTCCTGCGGCGTCTCCTGTGGCGCCTCCTGCGGCGTCTCCTGCGGTGCCTCCTGCGGCGTCTCCTGCGGCGCCTCCTGCGGCGCCTCCTGCGACGCCTCCTACGGCGTCTCTTGTGGCGCCTCCGCACTTCCGCAGCTGCAGCGCTCGAGAGATCAACCTTCACAGATTCGCTTTCCACTTCACTTTCATATAGATCGAGCTTTTGAAACAATAACCCAATATTTCAGATCTTAAGATATTCAACCCAAAAGCATCCCCAAGCCAAATGATCTCCTTTGCTTTATATAGGCAAGCTCTTCCTCAAATCATGGACCAATACCATGGGCCAAAACCATAACAAACCAATACCATCAACTCAATACTAGGGATCAACACGTCTGTCGAGATGCCATGGTCCAAAAACCATAGGTTCAAATTCCAAGGACTAACTACCATGGACCAAAGGTAAGTTTTCCCACATGAAATAAACTTTTCTCTGCATAAAATTCCGTGAACTTTTCTCCACATGAAATAAACTTTTATAAACTTTTTTCTGCATAAAATTCTGTGAACTTTTCTTCTGCGTACTTCTTATTCTCATCATATTGAGAGCCATGCCATGGGTGTTGCCATCAAGTACAACATCTGTAACATATAACCATACCAGAAACATAATGCCAACAATCTCCCCTTTTGGACTTGATGGCAACCTCAAAAACTTCAGCGACATTCTTCCCCTTTGACATCAAGGGCAAAGGGTTATGCTCCCCCTAAGAACATGCTCCCCCTGAATATGAACCAGATCTGCAATGAAGAACCATAATCCACCATGAAAGAGATAGAGACATATTGCAGCTACTTCCAAGATCTGCTTCTGCACATCCTCCATAACGCCAACAATGCATTATATGCTCCCCCTGAACCTGTACGGACAAGCATCAAAGGAGATTCAATATGATGATGCATCAACAACCCCCAGCTTGTGCCTGAGGTATTCAAAGGCCTCTCTGGGCAATGGTTTGGTGAGAATATCAGCAACTTGTTCCTTAGAAGGAACATACTCCAACTTGACCTTTTGTTCAAGAACTTGTTCCCAAAGAAAATGATACTTGATCGGTATATGCTTGGTCTTTGAATGCATGACTGGATTCTTTGAAATGCTGATTGCACTTGTGTTATCACATAAGATGGAAATAGGTGGTGTACAATTGATTTGAAAATCCTGCAAGGTTTGCATCATCCAAAGGAGTTGAGTGCGGCAAGATGCAGCAGCAACATATTCTGCTTCAGCTGTAGATAAGGCAATCGAACTCTGTTTCTTGCTAAACCAAGATACTAATCTGGAACCCATAAAGAATGCACCACCACTTGTGCTCTTCCTGTCATCCACGCTTCCGGCGCAATCTACATCTGTATAAGCATGAAGTATGAGATTTGTATCTCTAGGATACCATAAGCCATAATTTTGTGTCCCTTGAAGATATTTGAAAATTCTCTTCACTACTTGAAGATGAGTCTCCTTTGGATTTTCCTGAAATCTTCCAACTATTCCTAGTGCATGCATGATGTCCGGTCGGGTACATGTCAAATAAAGTAGACTTCCAATCATAGATCTGTAGGTTGGTTGATGTACTGCTGCAGATTCATCATTTGCACTGAGGCTACATCCTGTGACCATGGGTGTACATAATGGTTTTGCATCTTCCATGCCAT
>APFE030305135.1:320106-358230 GCA_000404065.3 Pinus taeda | reverse complement strand
ACAATAACACCAAAATCACGGGGTTCCGAAAAAAGGCAGAGCCCTGAAGTGAACAATGTCCCATGAAAATGGCATCGAATGAAGGTGATAGGGTTTCCATTATGGTAAGTCTAAAATTTTGATCCCTCCTTGGTGCTCAAAACATTCAACATGAACGCTATAGTTTGGCTTACTGAAGACATATCATTACTTAAAAAAGATTGAATTGTACACTTATGTACTCACACTTGTTACGACATAGATTTCAATGATTGTGATAAGACTTAAAATATTGCAAGAAGATTTTAGTGTGATAGGAGGAAATGGTTGAACATGATTTCCAAGTTGTTAGCTTATTGTTAGGTGTGATTTTCTTGGAGTTGAATTAAATTTTCCACATCTATGAACACAGAGGAAGAAGAAATTTAAAACATGAACTATTCACTCAATTAGCAAGGATTTACATATTTACACATAAACACATAACCAAAAAATGTTCTACATCTTTTGAATGAATATTATTAAATTTCAAATATTTTTTCTGGCGAAATTTTGCAAATTTTCCCATTAAATTTAAACTGATATAGTACCTTGCAACTTGTACAAATATTCCTTTACTATTAAGGAATAAAAATTTGAAAAGCATTACAATATTAAATTGATACAAAATCGAAAGATTATTTTTTTTAATCGAAAGATTATTTTTTTTTAATAGGAAGGGAATCCTTTCCTTCAGCTGCATCCTTGTATGTAACTGATCCATTTTGTGTGTCCAGGATCCAAGAGCTCCTCCGTGAAACCGTAGATTCAGAATAATGGATTAATTCCCAAAGATACCATTTTCTTTGATTTGTGTGCAGTCTAGAGAAATTTCCCTGCACGTATGAGGTTTTGAACCTCAATGGGAATTTCCCACTTTCTCCTAATATTCTGTTTCACAACATAAATAGTATTGTGGCATTTATCCAAAATAGGGACGCCTTCCCATGCACATTTTTAATGAAAACCTGGAAAGAATATGAATCCCCCCATGCCTGAGGGATGAAAGGCACCATCCAGGGAGGGTGTGTTTCCTCTTAATGTGGGTTTGTATCCTAATAGGAGACGTATCTGCCAACTTTCATCATCTTTGTCACAGGCAAATCGACGCCCACAGTAAATAGTGATGGATCATTTACATCCATTGACTCGTCATCGGCCAAAATGAAGGAATGTATGCTTATAGGAAAAAGGAAAAAAATTATAAATACATGTTCCATCCCGTGCCGCAAAAAACACTAGAGGCAGTGTCCAATACAATCCCAAAAAAAAATTAAAATGCGTTCAAACATTTGAATAGATAGACTCTCCTGCCACGGCCACACGATATTTTTAGAGCAGATTCTTAAGGGTTTTATGTTGATTTTGAGATAGATAACATCCATAATAAGAGACCTAACAGAAGAGAGTTGTCGAGGGCTAGGTTTGAGGCTTTCTTCAAACATCCTTGTTGCAACAAAAACAAGGTTAGTGATAGAGGTAGTATAATTTAAGATTCCATTAGGTGCTTCAAATTTTGGAGTTTTTGAAATTTCTCGGTTGTAGCGAGAAAATGTGTTAGGATGGGGTCAAAACCCAGTTTCAAATTCCTCATCAGTAAACACTTGTTGCGTTCAAAATGAAATATTAAACTAATTAAGGGACGGGTAAAATCGACTAGGAGACATTTGTTGTAGAATGTTAGGCACTCCCAAGTTTCAATGTATCAAAATAAGTAGATAACTATTATTTGTAGGGAACCTATTATGGTAGTTGATGACCTGCTAAGAAAATAATAATTAACTTTGCTAAATAGATTTATTTTCTTATAATGAATTGAGAGGCGCTGTAAGACATATTTAACAATAGAGTTTTGAAAGCCACTAACATATCTTTTCATGCTTAATGCAAGGTAGTGATACTATGATTCAAATTCCAATTGGCCGAGAATATTTAGAATTGCATCGCTCAACTGGAAAAAGAATGAGACTTTGGATTTGACTTTTGTTTGGATACCTTGTCACGACCATTAGAGAAGGTCAATTTCATTGAGAATATAAACTTCATTAGTTAATTAGCTCACCATCATTACCTTTCCAAACAACAAAATAAATAGTATTTTCATCCGTCCTTGGTGCTCAAAACATTCAACATGAACGCTATAATTTGGCTTACTGAAGACATATCGTTACTTAAAAAAGATTGAATTGTACACTTATGTACTCACACTTGTTAGGACATAGATTTCAATGATTGTGATAAGACTTAAAATATTGCAAGAAGATTTTAGTGTGATAGGAGGAAATGGTTGAACATGATTTCCAAGTTGTTAGCTTATTGTTAGGCGTGATTTTCTTGAAGTTGAATTAAATTTTCCACATCTATGAACACAAAGGAAGAAGAAATTTAAAACGTGAACTTTTCACTCAATTAGCAAGGATTTACATATTCACTCATAAACACATAACCAAAAAATGTTCTACATCTTTTGAATGAATATTATTATATTTCAAATATTTTTTCCGACGAAATTTCGCAAATTTTCCCATTAAATTTAAAGTGATATAGTACCTTGCAACTTGTACAAATATTCCTTTACTATTAAGGAATAAAAATTTGAAAAGCATTACAATATTAAATTGATACAAAATCGAAAGATTATTACTTTTAATAAATAGAATACAGGAAAATATTTATCGTTGACGTAGATGATGCATAATGCTTAATTTCACCATATAACTGTATTCGTTAATTCCTTTACCAACTATTGAATTTATCTTCCGTGGAGCGTTTACTTTAATTTCTATTATGCATCTACAATTGATTTTTTGAATGTGGTCTCATTTTAACTAAGCCATCGTATGGTGCAAATGAACACTAAAGATTTAGAGATGCAAAAATTCAAATCCGCATAGTTATATTAATACACAAGTTCAAATGATGTTATTACAAAAACCTCCCTAGATTTGAAAAATCTAGAAAAATATGGGAAGTGCAAAGTCATACATATTCTATGCCTTGAATTTGTATGCATGCACTTAATTATACTCTATTTCAAGTATGAAATTGTAGAAATCAAAGTTATTTTGAGTGCTAATTCTTCAAGTATGCCCATTAGTGCAGTAACAATGATGCCATTAACACATTGTGAGCTCCACTTAAAGAGCGAGTTGAGAGAAAATAAAAATCACTAGGAAAATGCAATAGTTCCCTATATTAACCATTCTTCAAGCTTAGTGGTCAATGATATGCTTTCCATTGGGCGACACTGATGGGATTGGTAAGGTAATCACTTGGTGGATACCTAGTCGAGACTCATACATGATTGATATGTATGGTTGGAAGATTAGTTGAGAGGATTGTTATATTTTCCACCACATTTTATTTGTGTTTCCAAATGTTGAAGTCTTACCCTTAAACCCTTTTGCGTCATACCTGCATAATATCCATTTAAAAACAGGTTCCTACCTTCTTCGTAGGGAGGCTATAGTAGCCAATAATTTTTTGATCTAGACTTACTAACTGGTTTTCTCTATGGAACTACATATGTTTAATTTGATTCGGAGAATATTTTGCAACCAACCCTGCTCCAACAAACTTGTGCATTAGGTCTTTACTAATAGTGAATATATCAACATACAACAATTGCTTTTATTCGATCTCTCAAAATTTGGGTCGAGAACTTTTTTACTTTTTGGGGTTGATGTGTGGTTTTTGACCTTGAATTCATGGTGAGAATTGTCTTGGTCAAATTTTACATTGAATATCCTAGCTATCATTATTAGCCATAACAATTGCATTTGAAATATAAAAGTACATTAAACATATGCATTCTCGTTTAAATATGACTTTTCATTACCTTCCATTAATGGTAGATTCCTTAATGCTAAAAGGGAAGAACTAGTTTGCATAACACAAAGTATAAAGAGAGAATTTAATATTGGGTTCATTAGTTTAAGAATATATATATATATCATTATATATATATATATTTCTTTTTTGATTATTTTTAAAAATATAATTGTGTAAATTTTAAAATGAAAATAATAATAAAAATGTTAATACAAATTAATTATATGTAATTAAGAGTCTGTTGACATGAGCTATATTTAGACAGATTATTCAAATCAATATTAATTCAAGTACATAATTATAAAAGAAATTTTTAGTGGAAAAATCTCATTAAACAGAGAGCACTTAGGTAATCTAAAGAGCCTTAATATGTATCATGAGTTTTTTATAGAAGAAATAAATGTCAATCAATGAGGAAGCCATTTAAACTCTTGTTATGGGTAATGTTTATTAAGAATACAATCATTGCATTAATTAATTTCGTTGTTCATTTGTATTTCTATTTTATTTTGAAATCGATGAGGAAGCAATATAAACTCTTGTGATGGGTAAGGTTTATTAAGAGTACAATCATTGCATTAATTAATTTTGTTGTTTATTTGTATTTCTATTTTATTTTGAAATAATCTTTGAACAAAATAATCTAGTACTTTTTTTTCTTTTAACTATATATAATTTACTTAATTTGATAAGAAAAGAGTAGAAAAAAAATCGATTCAAATTAATTAACTTTATATAATGCATAGTATTAATCGTCAAAATTTTCAAATTAAAATTAATTATAAAAATATAATTATTAGAAAAATATCATGTTCTATTTTTGTAATAAAATTCAATTGACTTAGCAAAATATATTAATACAAAATAACTACATACTATACGTACTATGTTGTAACATAAGTTATGTTTACCGAAACTTTATTTTTTTTATTTTTATTTTTAATTTTGTTTTCTGGCTTGATTGATGAAAAATGGGACACTTGAATCTGATCATTTACATAATAATTCGTAACAAAACCATCTCGTATCGAGTGTTTTATATACAACTGATCGCCAAACAAATTGTGTACATTTCAAATATGGTGTTACTTTGAGGCTAAAATATTTCAATAACCAGAATAAACTCTGAGGGGCCAGAAAGATATTACTGCTAAAAACATTGATTAGGACGCGTCAGCCTTATTGAAATTTACAATTTCAAAGACCGCGAAAAGACTTGAAAAATTGTACAAAATAAATTACTTAGTACCTCGCTCCTCCTATTTAAATGTAAATTTCGTGAGAATACTTTTCAATTATTAAGAAAAATTAGCGCGATAGAGAAAATTGGTTGAACATAATTTACAAGTCTTTTTTGTACGAAAAAAAGCATAATTATGAGCCTACTATTGATTGAGAGGTATGTTTGTAAACGAAATCCATATAGTTTAGAGAATATAACATAAATATTGGACACTGGGTTGTTTAAACCCACTCTATTAGCATCGAGTTATCATCTTCACATAAATTATATTAATTGCCACCGTATCCCAGAGAAATTATATTGTTTGTAACTGTGTTTTACAAAAAAGAAAGCCATGTAACAAATCGTTGTAGTGCAAAAAATATTCATATTGAAAGAATGAATGTAATATGAGGAAGAATGTTGGCGTGTAAATTTCAGTAAGGCCTGCTTGCGATGTAGTTCCCTGGTGGATCATAATTGCAGGTTATGAAAGTATCGCCTGAATTGCATATAATCTTGGCGCAACCAACATTGGCGGTAGTTCTCCATACAACCTGAGTGTAGTGAGTGCAATCAGGTCCGGTGCAAATATTGTTGGCATAGTCAAACCATTTCTTCTCATCTATCCACGCAGCCACTGCCTGCGAAGGGGTCCAACCATGGCCGCTTCCCCAGAATATGTTCTCTCCGAAGGGGCTGTCCGAATGTTGTAGGAGGCAGTCGCCCCTTCTCTGTCTTGCATAATTGCGCGCATAATTTGCAAGTTTGCGATCCCATTGAAGAGGACCAACTCCCACCGCATTTCTTGCTTGATTGTGTGGAACCAAAAAGCCATCGATAAACGCGGCAGTAGCGTTCATGTCTGCAGCATTCACCGATGACATTGCCGTCATCATAATGAGAACGAAAATGGAAATGTTGCAGTGGCTCTTCAACAACGTGGTTATCCCCATGAGTATTGTGAATCGCCCGCGTTGCTGAATTTACTTCCTCTTTTAGTACTAGTATCCCAATGAAAATACTAACTTCCTTCTGCTTCTTCGCAAATATGTGTATACTAATTTCCTTCTGCTTCTTCGCAAATATGTGTATAACTAGCAAGCTATATCTGGAAGACGGTCTTTCTATCTCTCCAACCACTGCGTATAACTAGCTCAAGCTGTATCGGCATATATAGCCACAGCCACACATGTTATTCATCTGCATTAGCTTTTACTCTAACCGGAAGGAGGACGAAGCTGCAATTTCTATTCCTTTGATCGTAAGGTAACGCTGGACGATTATCAGAGCGTCCACATAACTTCTTAATTTCACATGTTTGTTTGTGTCTTACTCTATGTATTTCAATTTCAAGATACCTCTCTGCAGATTGCTAGGTGCTCGCTTTGTTGATATTGACGATCGATATGCGCAGACAAAAGTTGAAATATGAATACCTGCCCGCGCACGTTATCATTCTCCGCCGGAATATTCAACACCGATATGAAATTAAATAACTTCCACGCACGCCAAAATTCCCTATGTGCATTTTAATTATTAAGTAAAGCTTCAATCAAGTGAAAACAGACGAAGCTTAACATGTGATTCACATAAATATTTTCTAACAGACAGAGCACAACACGTTATTCACATTATTATTTAGAACCCCGTGTCCCTATGTGTTTCATTCAATTAGTAAGGTAAGATTTTTTTGAATAATTTTTTCAATAAATAGGATTGCCGAAGAATGTAGATAAATACGTGAATAATATATATGTGTATGCATGCACTTAATTATACTTTAGTTTAAATATGAGAAATTATAGCGAACAAAGTTTTTTTTTAGTGTCAAAGTGTGCTTATATTGGTACAATTAAGGAGTAAATTGAGCATAAATCAAAATCACTATGAAAATGAGATATTTCACTATATCAATAATTCTTACAGCTTAGTGGTCGACTTTCATTAGGCTACAATGATGGCACTGGTCCTCAAATAACAAGGTGGATACTAATTCAAGACTTATGCATGATTGAATGGGTGGATGCTAAGTATAGAGTCATGGGTGATTGCCATCCATGGTTGGAAGATTAGTGGAGAGGATTGTTGTATTTTCCACCGCAGTTTATTTTTCTTTCTGAATGTTGAAGTTTCAATCCTTCATGCTTCATGGCTGCATGACATGACATCTGTTTAACAATGGGTGCTTACTCTCTTTGTAGGAGGACTATTTTGCAACCAACCTTCATGCCTGCATGACATGACATCCATTTAACAATGGGTTCTTACTCTCTTTGTAGGAGGACTATTTTGCAACCAACCAGAGTGACTAGTGGTGAATATATCATCATACATCAATTGGTTTTATGTGATTTCTCAAAATTGGGTTTAATTGGTGGTTTTTAAGCTATAATTCGCGGTTAGAGTTGTTCTAGTCAAGTTTTACATTGAACACCTTAGCTATCAAGATTAGGTGCAATGACTACTTTTGAAATCAAAAAGTAAATTAATTATATAGGTTCCATTTATATATGGCTCGTCTCGCTTCCCTTATTTGTTGAAAGAGAAAAGTGTGTTTGCAAAACACAATGAATACATGGGTCATTCAAGAAAATATGAAGGGTCTTAATATTTGGCACATTAATTTTTCCTATAGTAAACAAAAATCAATGTAGTTTAAATTCTTGACATGAGTAATATTCATGGGAACACAAGAATCGTATCAATTAATTTCGTTGCTCATGTGTATTTTTATTCTATCCAAAACAAATTTTGATAAAAGAAAATTTGTTTGATTAGTTATATAAAATTTAGTAAACGTTAAAATGAAAATAGTAAAAAAACTATTCATATAAATTTGCTTATTTTATAATTAATAGTGTGTTGACATACGTTATGTTTAGTGAGAATTAGTTGGAATTAATATTAATTCAAATATATAATTATAATAGAAGAATTTAGCTGATAAACCTCATTAAATAGAGCATTGAAGTAACATGAAGAGTCTTCATTATATTATGGTATTTTTAGACAAGAAACAAATGTCATTCAATAAATGAAGAAACAACTTGAACTCTTGATATAAGTAATGTTCATCAAGAAGACAATCAGCATATCAATTAATTTTACTATTTAATGTGCATCTATTCTATTTCAAATAAAATTTCAACAAAAAGATCTAGTTGTTTTATTTTATTTTAATATAATTGAGTTAATTTTTTTTTCTCGGTAAAAGCTATTTCTATTAACTGGTAAACATAATAATATTACATGAGGTAGCGGCTGCAGGAGCCTGCACCTCTAATACTTTACAAAACTTCCCCGTTACAGAAGAAGCCGGGGAATCTCAACAAAACAAACAGCCAATTCAATTGGCATTACAAACATACTGAGAGAGAAAGAACTGAAGATAAGCATATAACCAGAGCTAAGAACCCGGGACCGAGACAAGGAGAAAATCAAAACTGGGCATTGCTTCCAAAGCAGCCTCTGAGCGACCCAAAGAACCGCTTGTTCATTTTTCCTCGTCCCCCTGCGTCTCCTCGGCCTGCGGACACGCGTCGTCTTGGCTGAGCACTTCTTTGTCACCCAACACGTTGCCCTCCTGCATCTTGTCGGTGGTGCCAGCGTCGGGGTCCATTACCAGATTAACACAGTCAACCAGGGGAGGGATTAAGGGTGGCAAATCGACCTGGATAACTGGTTCAGCTTCCCTTTTGGCATCCATGGCTATTTTGGCAGAGGAACGCTCACTGCTGTGAGAGGAATTGGGGTAATGCAGGAGATAGGAGGAACCTGGTTGACCTCCTCAGACATTAGGATGGTTATCTGGGCTGAAATCAGAGGGTTGTTCAGATTGCTTTGGAATTTAAAATGAGTGGATTGAAAGGCACTGTTTTGAATCGGGTGGTGAGTGGGATTGCTGGAAGGAGGATCATCAGGGGAGCAAGTGAGATTAATGGTAGTGAGCAGTGGGGTGGGCTGAGGGCAAGCGGAGGGACGCTTACTGCCACCAGGTCGTTCACTCGAGCGGGAGCGTTTCCCTGGTCGCTTCATAGTGCTGACAATCACCGAAACCTCAACAGAACCAGTGCTGAACCCAAAATTATGCCTCAGATGAACTGAGGGCACCGAACCGAATCGAAAAGCAGAGAAAAACACAATAGAAACTCGAAACCGAGAGACAGAGCAGTTATAGCTTATGTAACAACGAATGGACCACTTACCCCAGGCCACCGAAGGATTTCCAGAGCGCAGCACGCAGGTAGAGTGGAAGCGCTGCCAATTCGAGCCAGAACCAGCTCGAATTTCCCCTCTGAGGCTAGACGCCCTCTCAGCTTCACCTTCAGTTCTCAGAACGAATCAAATAGCATAATCCTTAACCGACTGCATAATGGAAAAATCACCGGGAGCCTCCAAGTAAATAACAATCAACAAGCTGCGTTGGGCTTCGGCCTCCATTAATGGCGCCGCCCTGCATCGTCCCTTGGCCATTAAAACATTCCTCCCTCCTCCATTGGAAACCTAGGGCTCCACACTGTGGAGCAGGTGGCGGTACGCTGGGAGTTGACGCTGCATGAATGCCATTTATGGCAGGAGGATCGCCCGGATCCGGGAATAATTGAGTTAATTTAATGAGAAGACGTTGAAAAAATATAAAAAAATTAACTCTATAATTCATAGTATGTTAACAAGATTATGTTAAAAATATAGTTTTCTCCTCTTTTCCTTTTTTTTTTAAAATAAAATCCAATCAACTTATAAAGATATATTCAAAATATTATTGATGCAAATAGCCATATATAATTCATATTATGTTAACATAGATTCTGTCTTTTTTTTTTTTTTTTTCTTGACCAATAAAATATTTGAATCTTGAAGATCATCATTTAAATAATACTTCATAACTACGCCATAGATCTATCAGTGAATCTTTATTTAAAGTGATATTATCTCAAACATATAAAAATATTAATAAAAGTCTTATTCTCTTTATTAAATTGAAAAATGATTTTATTTTACTTTATTTATTTATATTTAAACACTTCAAAACATATTTATTTATTTAAAATAGGGTAATTTAAATAATTATGAAATCATAATAAAAATATATATGGAACTTATTATGATAGGTTAAATTTAATGATTGTGATGGTTTCAAATAAGATATTTGTACGCATTCCATTTCTTTTTTGTTTGAGTTTTCAAAGTTGTTTGAAAAGTGATCTTCAAATTTTGTCATTTTTCTAAAATTTTATTTTATTTTTTAGATTTTTTATAAAGCCATTCTTTTGTGATAATTTTTAAACTTGCTTTTAAATATTATTCTATTTTGTGTTTAAAATTATGTTAACCCTGAAACAATAATTTGATAGAAATTATAACTATAATCTCTAAGTGAAGTAACCTAACTATCTTAACTAAGGTCATGAATTAAATAATTAAAAAAAGTGTATTTATATATATTTTATATTTTGGAAGGGATCGGGTCAGAGCTCTGCTAGGGTTTCGATAGGGCCTGCATAGTCCTATGACGGCGCCGACAGCGCCGAGGTCAGACGATTCACAGAAGTAAGAAGATCGATCAGGTCGGCAGCGCTCCTGGGCCTCTCAATGGCTCAGCCGCAGGGGGGGGTGTCTAAGCCCTCCCCGACGAAGCAGGATCAGGTGCACAGCGTTTTATTCGGGTCAGTGGACAGAGGGATTCTAAACGGTGGGAAAATGCCCCAGGATGACAGCAACGGAAATGGAGAACGTAGGGAGAAGGAAGGCACCCCCCAGAAAGAGAATGAAAAGCCTAAAGAAGGTCCACAGGTCACTTCATCAACCTGCAGACCAGTAGCCAAGGAAAGACCACGAATCGAGCTGCCAGGAGACAAGATTGAAGGGTGAATCGAGTTCATGCGAGATCATGCCCTCATAGGGAAGTTCATTGGGTTCTGGCCTACTGAAAAAGCCCTATACGGATGGATTGCGGCGAAATGGAAACCAAAAGGGGATGTCACGCTACAGTTAGGGCCGAAAGGCTTCTTCACAGCAATTTTCTACAGCCTGGAGGACAAGCTCAGAGTATTAGGGGGAGGGCCATACTTTTTTAATTCAGCTGGGCTCTATCTGTTGGATTGGATCCCCAGATTCAGCCCAGATAAGGAAGATCTATCCTGGGCGCCGGTCTGGATTCGTTTATACTCCCTCCCAGATGAATATTGGGAGGAGGAGGCTCTCAAAAAACTTGGAGATGGGTTGGGAGAATATATTAGATCTTCAGAAGAAACTAAAAACCGTAAGTATATTTCCTATGCCCGAATTTGTGTTTTTCTCAGGCTTAATGAAGCCCTTCCTGACTCAGTCACTCTTGCCCATCGAGATGAGGAATGGATCCAGCCTCTTGATTATGAGCATGTTCCCTTTCGATGTCGTAAATGCCATATCCTGGGTCATCTCTTCAAGGACTGTCCCCAAAACGTCCCATCCAGCCCTCCCGACTCTTCTGACCCCCCTGCTCAGGATGGTTTCACCAAAGTCAATAGCAGGAAGCGATTTCACAAAAAACCCCCAAATGGGTTCAGACCCCAGCCCTCCAAGCCTCATGGTCCAGTAACCAAGAACCGATTTAACGTTCTGGGCCAAGTCTCTGAGACTCAAACTCCCATCACTGAAACCCACCCTGATCGCCCGTCCTCCTCGACTTCGCCCCCTCCGCAGCACCCCCCTCCCAAATCCCCCACTCAGATCATCTCCCCCTCCATTCTCAATCGGAACCGAAAGGACGATCCAGAGATCATCAACGAAATGGAAGTTGACCGGAAAGAGAATCATCCCCACAACCCAGAAAACAGCATCAAAGGAATTGATCAAGTGCAAAACATGGAAGAAGAGCCGGAAAGTATCGACCTGCATGGATTAGATATTCTAGAGCTAGAAGCAGCATGCAAAAAAAAAGCATATGATGCCATACCGGAACTCCAACTCAACAAGCTTGAAATGGTCATTTCTAGAGCTTACTATCAAAGCCAACTTGGAATACAAGCAGGCAGCCAGTGGGATGGAAGTCTGCTTCCCAAAAACACAAAGAAGAGAGGCAGAAAGACAGATTTGCAAAGGGCAATAGAAATCGGGAAAATCCTGGTGGACTCAGGCAGATATGCACAGCTGACGAAGTACTACAAACCCTCCATCAATGGTTAATGATGAAACTTGTATCATGGAATTTAAGAGGGCTTAACAGCCCCGGGAAACTCAGAATGTTAAAACATATGATAAAAAAGGAAAAGCCACAAATGTGCTTTCTCCAAGAAACTAAGTGTAATAGTACAATGCTAGGAAGCATTCTTTCGAAGGCATGGCGGGGCTGTCAATCGGTAGCTGTAGATGCCTCCGGAGCCTCAGGAGGTTTGGCAATCGCATGGAATTCACAGGCGGTCACCCTTTCTGACTTTCATGCAGCGCACCATCTTATACAGGCGACTTTTCACATTTTGGGCACCAATATACATGGTAACTTATCAAATGTTTATTTCCCACAAGATGCAGGAAGCAAGATAGCGCTCCTAGATACAATTGCAACTCTTAGTAATAGCAGAAGATTCCCACTCTGGATAGTTGTAGGGGATTTCAATATGATTACAAAAACTGAAGAAAAGCTGGGAGGTAGGCGCAAATTGGAGCATGAAGATTGCCACTTCAAGGACTTCATACAAGCAACTTCCCTCATAGACATGTCGTTTTGCAATGGCACCTTTACTTGGAGTAATCGCAGGTCTGGCAAGCACCAAATCGCCTCAAAACTGGATCGCTTCCTCCTCTCTGACAATGCAGTCCACCTAGGAGGGGACATCTCTTCAGCCATTCTGGCTCACTCTGGCTCGGACTATTGGCCAATCGCTCTGCAATGGCAAAGGCCAGGTAGCATAACCAAAAGACCCTTTCGATTTGAAGGATTCTGGCTCACGCATCCCACTTTCAGGGATTTTGTGAGATCTATATGGGCTTCTTTCATTCCCCCCGAAGGATCTAAGATGTATCAATTCCAGCAAAAGCTTCAATTTTTGAAAGATCACCTGAAAAGGTGGAACAGGGACACTTTTGGAAACATCTTCAAAGAGCAGCAAAAACTCACTCAGGACCTGGAGACTCTTCACCAAAGGATCATCATAGAAGGGCACTCGGAAGCCACCTTGCAGCAGGAACGTCTCATCCACAGCCAACTGGAGAACAGAAGAAAGCAGGAGGAGATGTATTGGAGACAAAAGTCTAGAGTCAGATGGTTGAAGGAAGGCGAGCGCAACACTAAATTCTTCCACAGAACTACCATTAAGCGAAGGATGCACAATAACATCCCTTTCATCCAAAAACAATCAGGGGTAAAAGTGGAAACACATGAGGAGATTGAAGAGGAACTCCTCAACCACTTCAAACAAATTCATAAGGATCAAGGAGAGGATCGGCATCAGGCCATACGCAAAATCACGAGCAACATCCCAAAAATCATTACGGAGGATCAAAACGAACTCCTAATGCGTCCTATTCTTCCACAAGAAGTGGACGAAGCAATGAAGCAGCTCAAAGAAGGCAAGGCCCCAGGGCTAGACAGATTCACCACCACCTTTTTTCACTCCTTTTGGGACATGCTAAAGGAGGAGGTCTGGCAGATAGTGGAAGAATCAAGGGCAACGCGTTGGCTCCTGCCCTCTCTCAACGCCACCTTCTTAACTCTCATTCCAAAAGTGGAGGACTCCATCACCCCTGACAAATTCAGGCCCATTGCTCTATGCAACGTCATCTATAAGGTCATCTCAAAAGTCATAGCAAATCGTCTGAAACCTCTTCTTCCCGGGCTCATTTCTCCGGAGCAATCAGAGTACGTAGAAGGGAGGCACATAATGGATGGCATCCTGCTCTCACATGAAATCATTCACTCCCTCCAGCACTCTAAGCAATCAGGTATGCTTCTCAAACTTGACCTCTCCAAGGCTTTTGATAAGCTAAGCTAGAATTACATTCACGATATGCTAACAGCATTTGGTTTCTGCCCACCTTGGATTCGCTGGATTATGAACCTGATAACCTCCACCCATTTCTCTATTCTGGTCAATGGAATCCCCTCCCGTTCCTTCAATCCTTCAAGAGGAATCCGCTAGGGGGACCCCCTATCCCCCTTTCTCTTCGTCCTTATGGTTGAAGGGTTAGGGCGGCACATCAAGCAAGCCCTCCTATCTCATCAGATCAAAGGCCTCTCTGTGCATAACTCCCCTGCTACTTCCCACCATCAGTTTGTCGACGACACGATGCTTTTTGGATATCCCTCTTCCCAAGAAGCTCATCGTCTAAAATCCCTCCTTCATGATTTCTCGGAAGCCTCTGGCATGCATATCAATTGCTCCAAATCTCAAATCTTTTTCTTCCATACTCCACCTTCTGTCAAAATTGCTGTCTCCCGCATCTTGGGGTTCCCTGCGGCCTCTCTTCCCTCTAAATACCTGGGAGCTCCCCTCTCGGCTTCAAACCTCAAGCATCCCGCCTGGCGTTCCCTGCTTGAGAAATTGGAAAGTCGTCTCAACCTCTGGATCCACAGAACTCTTAACTTGGCCAGTCGAATAGTCCTCATCAAATCGGTTCTGCAGGCTATGCCTTTGTATTTATTCTCTATTCTTGCTGCGCCCAAATGGGTCTTAAAAAGCATAAGAAACCTTCAGCGTAATTTTCTATGGAGCAGCGCAGCCACTAATCGCAAATGGGCCTTAGTGAAATGGTCCAATGTTTGCATGCCCAAGGAGAAGGGAGGCATTGGATTAAGGGATCCGGAGAAAAGCAATTCCATCATGAACGCCAAGATCTGGTGGCAATGGATCACTTGCCCAGATAAACCTTGGGGGCAAATATGGACAGCCAAGTATGCCGGAAACCGACCGCAAGAGGAACTCATCCGCTTCATCCCCATTGAAAAAGGATCCGCAATTTGGAATGCGGCAAAGCAACACTACCAACTTATTCAGAAGCACAGCTTCTGGGAAATCAGGAACGGATGCACTGCAAGATTCTGGACTGATGCCTGGAACCAACGGCCCAAACTCCAAGATATTCTTCACCCAGCGCTAATCCTTGCAGGGCTGAGCTAGCAGCACGAAACAGTTCATCAATTCTGGTCCTCAGAGATGGAGCACAACTTTAGGATATGGAAGAGCAGCAACCAAATCCTCCCCCAAGCAGACATGCAGCAGCAAGAAGAACTCATGATCGAACTCAAGAAAAGGAAGATCAGGCAGGACAATGGCGCGGATATTCTCAGATGGGGATATCTGCCCAAGGGGTCCTATACCACTACAGAAGCTTACAAACTGCTATGCAGCTTCTCCTCCCCCCCAGACCTTGTATGGAGCAAGATATTGAAGCTAGGACCATGCCCAAAAATCGCCTACTTTCTTTGGCTAGTGAGTCACAAAAAAATCCTCACGTGGGACAAGCTTAGAAAGCGGAACTTTCATGGCCCCTCAATCTGTCCTAATTGTTCTCAAAATGAAGAAACTCTCCATCATCTTCTAGCAACATGCCCCCTAGCCAGTCAACTATGGGACAAGGTCAGTTTTAGATGCCAAAAAAGTTGTAGGGGTGAGGAAGACATTGTTAACTCTTTAAGACTCTGGCCAATGCAACCCTACAATTGCAAGATCCTCAACCATCTATCGAGTATCATCCCGGGGACTGTCCTCTGGAATATTTGGAAGGAACGCAACCAGCGCATCTTCAAAGACAAACAATCTACATCAGAAGAAACCTGGAGGAGAATTCATAAGAACATTCAAGAGACAATGATGCTCCAGGCTTGGACTAAGGATGACCTCCCTTCCACAGATAATGAACGCAACATCCTGGATAACTGGCAGCTACAGCTATCCCCTGATTCTCTCAAAAGTAATGTTACTATTGCTCATAACAAGAACGACTGTCAATGGAAATCCCCTCCCACAAATACCTTAAAGCTAAATTTTGATGGGGCCTCCAAAGGAAATCTCGGAGATGCAGGCTACGGAGGTATATTAAGGGACTCTGAAGGCAAATCTATCCGAATTTATTTTGGAAACATTGGATGGGACACTAACAACTCAGCAGAACTGGAAGGTCTATGGCAAGGCCTTGTGCAGGCAGGGAACCTCAACCTTCAACCCATAATTGTAGAAGGAGATTCCCAGATTCTCATCAACATGGCCACCCGCCTTCAGAATGGCTCTAATGCAAGGAAAATAGCACCCAGCTAGAGACTCGAAGCAAGGCTAAACGCATTAGCCAAGAAGCTCAACAATTTCAGTGCCATCTCCTTCTCTCACACCAAAAGGGAGGGAAACAAAGTTGCAGATCTCCTCACTAACATTGGAACAGAGAATGATCACTCTCTCTTATCAGGAGACACCAACATCATTTCTAACAGGCAGCAGCTCCAGGAGTGTCAAAGCATGATCCTGGCAGAGACCACTTCCCCGGATGCGGGTGTCTATGGTAAGGAAAAGGCGGAGCCACATGGCGAGCATGGGCTACCACGTGAAGCCGTAGGCGTCTTTAATGCCTCAAGCCGCCAAAGCTCTACACCGGGAGAGGCTTCAGGGCATCCTTAATGGAGCCGCTTGAGGCGTGGGAAAACCTGCGTAATGCATTTACTGAAGGTCCCTTCAATGCAGAGGTTGATGAGTTTAAGTTTGCAGGCCTGCTGGAGATGGGTGCATTACGCTGGAAGGAAAACTCTGGGCATGTTGAGAACTTGCGCCGAGAGCTGGTGGTTGAGTGCTGGAAGGAGGCCCGCCTCATTTCCTCGCTTCTTGGCCTGTGTCTTTGCTCCCTTGAGCTCGGCTCCATCCCAATTTGGGAGCAACAAGCTCTTTGTCATATCATCGTTGGTAAACAGAGAGAAGGTCTGGTGGGTTTCATGGTGCGGGAGAGAATGCCTTGCAGGAGAAGCTCGGGGCGTGGAGAATCCTCCCGTCCCCCTGCAACGGACACTCATCACCACTGTTGCTGTTGCTACTGTCATCGAAGAAGGGGAGCCACCCCAATTCTGCCATGCCAAGCTGTGGAGGTGGGCAATTCTAATGATGGGGAGCCCATGTTACCAGCCTTCGGCTCAATTATCTTCTCACTGGGCAGCTCCAGGGAAAATACAGGCATTAACGCACATATCTCTGTGCTTTTTACTAAAATTCCAGAGGGGAATGAAGAGGGGTCGTCCCTGGTTCTTGGGGATGATGGCACACCGTGCGGAAAAGAGAAGCTCACATCAGATGAACCATCAAGTGCAGAAGAAAGCTCAGGGAAGGGTAAGGGTAAGTGTCCAATGGGAAAGACGTCTTATGTGGAAGGCACTTCAGGAGCAGCGTGCTCTCTGCCACCCTCTCAATTCCGTGAACCAGAACTGCCTACCCCGAAGCAAAATCCCATCGATATATGGGAAGGAGTTCTAGAAGATCAAGGCGGGTGCACAATTGAGGAAGAGAAGCCTGAGGATTAGCTCCCGAAGGCGTTACCGTGCCTTTGCCTCCTACTCTCAGGTTGGATTCTCTCGGGTCGGGGTCCTGTCAACTTCAATTTTCTGTTTTGTATCTTGTCTGTTTTCATCAGTTTGCTTAGTCCTGTACGCGGCTATAGAAGTTCTAGTAGGCGCAGAGTCGTCTGTTTTGTACCTGGGTCAAGGCACGGCCTGTCTTTTGTATGTTCATGGTTTTGTCGTCAGGTTTTACAACAGCTTTGCATTACAAGTTTGTTTTGGAAAAGCCCCTGCGTGGGCTGTCATGGCGCTCCTCTAGAAACTCTCAGAGTCCTGCTTTTCGATCTTTTGCTAATGTCGCCCTGCGAGGCAACTGTATGTGTTGGTTATTGCTACCCATGGAGCCACAGATGGCCCTGGGCAGCCAGCTTCTTTGGATGTAATATTTTACTGTACATTTTAATATAATAGTAGTTAGTATTGCCGAGAAAAAAAAGATTTCGGAAATCAATAAAAAGTCTGATTTCTCTAGTCTTTTTTCTAGTTGGAACTGGATTAGACACCCATTTAGAATATCTTAATGGCATTATTATCTTGGCATCATACATTATTTTTACCTCCTTTTCAATTAGAGGCATGAGCATTGGGTTAGTTCTCCTTAATTTATGCTTAAAAGGATTATGGTATTTATTTAAGGAAATATTATGTTGTATAATGTTGTATAATGTTGATGTCATAGGATTTCAAATCTTCAAAACTCCAAGAAAACACATCTATGAATTATTTGAACAAGTCTATGTATTTTTTCTTTTCTTTTGGGGGTATAGATTTGGACAATTTAATCATCTTAGGTTCTCATTCAGTTCCAATGTTACATTCTTCAACTTCAGGTCCAGTAGGTTTGATTTTAGGTTTCTTGGCTATGTCATTAAAGTCAAACAAATATTCTAGGGGGGCTAATCCTCTAAGAAAAACATTGTCTTTCAACTGTAAAAAATTTTATTCTTCTTTTTCTTGTTATATTTCTTTCAATTCTAATTTAGTCTCACAATTATGTATACTATCTTATAGGTTAATTTATGTGTCTATATTAGGATGTTCAAAATCATCTTTTGACTGTAAAACAATTTCAATTTGTGCATCATTTCCAAAAACTTTCTAGTATCTAATATTTTGTAGTACAGTAGGTTCGTTCTTTACTTCAACAATATATTGGTGACTAGGATGATATATCATTTTACAGGTACTAGCTAAAGTAACAAGACCATCAGGTAGGATTTTTTAATCTTTAGGGACCACATACATGATATACTCAATAAATGATTCCAAAAAATCCAAACCAACATTCCTATAGGCCCTCATCCTTGGGTGTTTAGCAGAATATTCCCCTTGAATTTGTTTTATTATGAGTTCAAAATCTCCAAGAATTGCAATTCGCTTAGCACCTAGCTTCTTTAAAAGATGTAACCCTAAAATTAAGGCATCATACTCGACTACATTGTTAGAACATTGGAAATTTAATTTATATGAATGGCCTTCTGAGTGATGAGTTTGTGAATTTGAAACCCATATGCCTGCCCCTGATCCTTCTTTACTAACATCTCCATCAAAACTTAAATTCCACAAAGGTTCATTGGTTTATCATGTTCCCTGATATTTGTTTGGCATTCATCCTTGGTGTGACATAACTCAGTTTTTTCATTGGGAGCTTGATCCTGTATATTTCCATCATTGTACAAAATAGAAGAATCAAGTTCTGAATGGACTGAATATAAGGGATAATTGTGAGGTCTATCCTGGCTAGTAACCATAAATTTCATGAGATTTTCCTGATATAGCCTCCTATTCTAACCAAACATTAGAATTATAGCATAGTTCATATCCACCTGGAGGGTTCCGTTACCACACCCTTGGCTGGTATTTGCACCAAGTTGACACACAAATCCTTAATATGTCCAAGGCAATTTACTTTACTTGAATCAAACAAATACATATCTTTGTATCATCTAGTGATATCTAATCCCAATTTTTCCATGATAACCCTAGGCATGAGATTGTAAGAGGTCCCTAAGTCTAGCATTTCATTATGTAAAATTTTATCATGAATGTTTAAGCTAATGTAAAAACGAGGTACTTCTCCATCTTTGAGTTTACCATCGACTTCAAGCCCAACCAATATTTCTGGTTGATCATCAGATACATTGACTATATCTGTATCTTCTCCTCTATACTTAAGACTTTCAATACTTGTGATCTGTATGCAGTTTTGCTCATGAGTTCTATTATAGGAATGAATATTTTAAGATTTGACAATTCATGTTCTATATTGAATGATGTTTGAGTTTTGTTTAAATTGAAAACCTCATGTTTTTCAACCAAGTGATTTTGGGAAATATCTCTTTGCTGACTAGTGGAGGGATCATCAGTTTGAGTTGGTTAGACTACAATATCAGGTCCTTTTTGGGTTGGAACCTCAATTTTCTTTCTAGCAAGAATCTCAAGGTTTTTCTTAACAGGTGTATCAGCTGGCTTTTTATTTGGAGTATCAGGTTCTTTCCTACTCCTGAGATTATATTTCTTATGTACTTCCATAATTTCATTTTCAAAACCTTTCTTATACTCATTAGACTCTTTGGGATCTATTTCATCCTAAGATAGTAGAAAAAGGTCTTGTTCTTCTTGAGTAAGAAATGTAGAATCATGGTCATTTACTCCCATTAAATTGATTTGAGTATCATTCATGTCTTAAACTATTTCTCCCTCCTCATCTATTTAGTTCTCTTGAAAAGGAGGTCTTACCTATTGATATACTTTTTGGTTCCGTTTATTTGATCTAGGGTTGGTTTCTTCTAAAACTTGGATTTTTGATTTGGGGAAAATTTTGGTTTTCTCTAGGAGGAACCCTATCAGTTATTCTTATTCTATCGATCATTTTCTCCATGGTTTTAAGTAGACTATCTATTTTATAATCAGATGGAGAATAAGAGGAAGGTTCCTCTTTGATGGTAACCCTTCTTTCATATTTTAATTTTTCTTTTTTGGCTAATAAATTAGCCTCGAATTTAAGGGCATTGGCTTGCATTTCCTCTAAGGTAGTAGGGTCTCTTTCAATTAGCTGATATGTCATATCAACATCAAATCCTTCAAGGAAATGTATAAGGGCCAAGCCTGGGGGAGGTTTAATAGTAGCTGGAATTGCATTATATACTTTATTGAACCTATCACAATCTTCTTCCAAAGTCTCATTAGGTCGTCTGCTTAGGTTTTTATATTCATTCAGAATCTGAAGAGGATTAATTTTGGTTTCCCACCTATTTAAGAAAAACTGATGAAAGGAATCAAGGTCATTTATATTAACTGCTGCTAAATTTTAAAACCATTTTCTTACCTCTCCACCCAAACACTGGGAAAAAAGACCCATCTTTACATCACTTTCATCGACTTCCTGAAGATCAAAGAAATCATTCATTTTATCTATATTTTGTTGTGCATTGATAGCACTGGTGGCATCAAATTGGGGAATTTTGGTTTGATAATCTTTGGGTAAAGGATGCAACTGGGAAGGTAAAACTAAGGGAGCATAACGAGCAGCCATATTGGGTTGAATAATGTGTGATATTACATGAGGTGTGGATATAGGGTTTATTTGGATTGGTTGGATTACTGTCTATGATACTATTGGAGAAGTAGTGGAGATTATAGAATGATTGGGACTAATTGATGTAGGATGAACATATTGCAAAGAAAGAGAGGATGCTACAATAGTGAGGGTAGAAATTTCAACAAATTGTTGAATATAGGCCTGATGTACAACTTGATCAAGTGCTAATACAAGATCATGTAATTTTTCAAAGTTTTGGAGGGATTTCTGATGAAAATCAGGTTCAACAGATAGTTATATAGATTTATAGAGCTAGATAACAGATTTATCAAATTGTTTGACAAAACTTTTAGATTTGGTACTAAATAGGCTATGTTCAAATGGTATGTCAAATTGAATATCTTGTATGGTAACAAACTTCTCTGGAATATAATTTTCCCTAGAAAGGGGACTATTACTTCCTTAAATTTCAACTAAACTTCTTTTCCTTACTAACTTTTGAGGATCATTTAAAATTTTGGGAGGTTCTGGATCAGGATGAGATCTGGTGTAAATTATTTTTGGAGCCATATCTTTAATATGAAAGACATGGTTTACAACCTCTTATCCTTTATTTCTAAAATTTGGATCATTACTCTTCCTGAAATGAAGTTTTATGAACTAGGGAAGTTAATTTTGTAAAAATGAAATGAAGGACTGTTCTTCCCCAATATGGTCGCCAGAATTTTAGCACTCCGTAATTTCTGAGGTTGTGAAAAAAAGCACAGAGGTAACCACAAAACCACTTTGGAGCTTAAGATCTAGCCTTCCTAAACTTAGAGAGGGATCTCTTTATTAGATTTCGATTTGTTGTATTTAGATATTAGGCTAGTTATGAGAGTTCAGAGTTTGATTTTAAAATTGATTTGGTTGATTAAATGCCTAAAACTTCCATTTAGCTATGGAGTCTACAAAATTAACGTGGTTCTCTCTCATATTTTCAAGGAGTTTCACAGGGCAAGGTATTTGCACTAACTGGATCTTTTAGATCTAGATTAAATGTAATGCAAGAAAATATATAGGTTCAGTTGAAGCTAAAGAGAAGTTAAGAATTATTTAACTTGATATCATAAGAAAACATTTAAAATTGTCAACACCAAGTACAGAGTGCTAAGAAACAAAATCTATACTTATACTTTTTGTTTAAAAATTAAGAATAGAGAATACATAAGCATGATAGGCAGAGAAAATAAACACATAGACAGTGAGAGAAGCACGTCACCAAATAGTCCAACACATGAATCATGTGAAGAATATCCTTTTTATTACTAATCAGCCCATCAAATGGACATAGTACAATAGTATTATGGAATGCAAAAATCAGTTACCCTTCATACTTCAAAAAGAGAAGTATTTATAAGTTACTAATAAAATATATTGTCAAAACTAAGTAGGATATATTTTAGGAATTCATAAACAGAATCTATCTAACTGTTAAAATAATTTAGGAAAATTGAAATTGCTTGAATTGGTGGCTCTAGAATTGTGGAACTGCTAAATATCTGGTCCTTTGAATTCTGATGTGTTGTTGATGCTGAGTTGTACAACCAAGTCATCTGCTTACTTCAGTAACTCGCACAATTTATCCCAACATTGTTCACTTGGGATAGATATATTATGTAACTTCCTGTAGCCCTCACCCACTTCAGTATATTTAGAAAAAGTTGGTTTGGAAATGAATATGTGCTTGATTTCAAAATAGATTTCTAAATCATAGGCCAATGCTTCTAAAAATGCTTTCCCTCTTATGTTTCCTTTCACTCCTGCAAACTTAGAACCATATTTAGCAATGTTGTTTAATTTTTTGTTGTAATTTGACCATGTGTTGAGCTTGTCATTTATCACTAATAAATTGGGAATTCCCTTTCTGTAGAGGACTTCCAATTTCTTGAAGAACCTCTGTACACCTATGTCCAAAACTTGACATTTTTCTTCCAACTACCTGATCAAATTCCTTTTGGTCAACACCTTTTTTTACCTCCAGTGTGGTCTCAGTCCTGTCCTCAATCTCCAATTCTTCTAGCTCCTGCTTGTCTTTGGAATTGGGGAACTTAATGAGCTCTGTAGCTTCACTGGTTTTATCACCCAACTGCTCTCTGATTTCTTGAATGACTTCATTATATCTCTCAATTAATTCCTTCTACTCAAATATGATCTGTATAAATGGCTAGATTTCTATCATGGCTTCATTTATCCTTTTCCAAATGTTCTCTTTGACCTGGGCTAGGGTATTACCCATCATCGTTTCCTTTTCTATCTGTTACACTCTTTGGGTAAGCCTCTGGGATTTATACAACTCTGTTAGGAGAGGATTCTCATATCTGGTGTTCTACTCCTATAGGAGCTTTACATCCTCTCGCTGTTTTTTTATCTCATCTCCTTGTATCTACATATTTTCCATTGATTGGGCTAGTTTTCTTGAATCATCTATAGTAGAAGTTGTGGGTGTTGTAGAGGAGGATTATCCCACTATTGTAGTTTTTGTAGGAATGCATATTTGAAGTAGTGATGCAATAGGTACTACATCAAGAGAAACCATATAAAGTTGAGAATTAAGTTCTTTCTCTTTGATCAGTTTATCCATTTCTACCTCCATTTCCTTAATATGTGCACTTTATTCCACTAGTAACTTCACCATTTCCTCTTTCGTTATCTTTGTTTCTCCTTATTCCTTTTCCTGAGGATCTTCAATAGCTACCAGTTTTCTACCTTAGGGATGCTATATCAACATTCTTCTTATTAATAATCTCTTCCATGGCCTTTGAACCAGTTCGATCAAAGCCTGATTTAATCACCATCTCCTCTAAATATTTAATACTATTGTCTTTGGCTAGAGAGGAAATTTTCTCTAGTTTGAGCTGTGATTGAACATTGTTCAAAGATAGTTGCAGCTTGGAAGTAGTGATAGAATTTTGTGTGAAAGTTGAATACACCATCTATTATTTTTTCATGTGCATGTCCATCTGGTCCAAAGGATGGACATCTTTTGCCTCAATCTCAAATGTAGTCTTCTTGAAATCAGTTGTTGATTTAGGTTGAGGTACTTGGGCCTACAAGAATGCCATATTCATTCTTCCTTTCTCTATATCATAGGCTAAAATGAGCCTGTGTTGAATTGAGGGAGACTGTTTCCTAAATTGAGTGTAAATATTTCCATGGAGAGCTTCATTCCTCTATTTGATTTCCTTGTACCTTTGAAATATGTCCCGCTACCCCTATTCTGTAAATGACTCTAGTGTATGAGGTATTGTGGCTGGATTCTCTTTAGTGGTTGACGATGATGGAGAATTATTTGTGTTGCTACCAAACTTTAAAGTATGAAGTCCAGAGAGTACGATAGTACCCTGTGTTTCCTCCAATGGTGGGAAATCTACCTTAGAGCTTGTTTTTGTTTTCTTGGAATAAATATTCAATTCCTAGGTGGATACTTATGTAACAAAAGGTGAGTCATCTTCTCTTGGTCTTTTCTCAATTTTCTCTCTAGGTGTAGGAGTCTCTAAAGCATTTCTGGACAACACCTACTCCTTCGCCTCCTGTAATGTGTTCTCTACCCAATCCTGTTGATTCATATATTTCTCAATCTCTGGCCTTCGGGTATGTGCATAACGAGTTGCATTTTGTTCCACCCTCAACTTAGAAATTACCCCAAAGGGATCATAATCCCATGTGAAGCTGAGGGGAAATTCATCTATTTTAGAAGGAGGTCTTCTTCCTCTCTTGTTTCTTGGCTATTATAGATAAATGGCCCTATCTGTGTGTTTATTTTGAACTGGGACTTCTTGGATGTGAAAAAATGAATGTTATCTGATTGAACTATTTGCTTGATGTATTCCAATGAAAATATCCTCATAGGAAGATATTTTGGCAGTTTATAGGGTGGAAAGTCAGAGCCATAAACCCTTATCTATGTATATTTTTGGTTTAAATACCAATCTCCTATGCTCACCTTCTCACTAAGATGCAACACCTTTTGAATTTCCTCATTGATCCTAGGAATTTGTTGGCCACTCAGCAAACAAGTTTTTGGATATATGAACTGATCTATAAAATCTTTTAACCTGTACTACTATGAATGTTTTCTGATAATTAAGGTCCAAAAGATTATGGACTGAGGCTCTCCGTATTGATTTAGCTTCTGAACTGCAAAAGGAAACTTGTTTATATGGAAGAAAATAAAGATATTCATGATAATAGAAGAGTATCTGAACATTCCTTCAGTTAAAAGTTGAAGGAATTGTTCTTGTATTACATCTGCAAGAAAGTGACCATAGTAAAAAATGACTGAAAGTCCTTCTTCTATGGAAATGGTGGATAAAAAGCCTAAAATAGGCTCATCCACCCATTCAATGAAGAAATACCCAAGTATGCAAGACAAGACAAACAGGACATGTTTGGTTATTTTGGGTAAAATAAAAGAGTCATAAGGGGGGTTTTTCTTGGGAAATTGATAATCCTCTGGCAGGAAGACTTAAAAAAATTGGGCTCTTTGGGGGAAAGTGAGATTCTAGTAAATCTCTTTCAGAGCATCAATTGAGAAAAGGGTAAGGGATTAGCTTTGTGTGATCTACAACATTTGATTTATATTCTGAGGGGTAATGGTGAAAATGATTTCACCATTAGGGGATATGATCGATATTTTTCTTGAGAGATAGGAGGCTGGCATTCGAGGAAAAACTCTAGGAAATAAGGGTAGTTTGGATTTCCAAAGCCCAATTTCATTTGATTGGTGTAGGTAGGTGTCTCGTAACCAATAGTGTAATTCAAAGAGGTCAAATTCACACTGTGTCTCAGAGATTTTATATTCTTTGTCAACTAAGGGAATGTGGTCTAAATCCACAGAGGGAAAAATCATTGGGTTTACCACAATGGCATCAGTTTTGGTTTTGGGGGCCATTGTGATAATAGGGTAGAATTTTAGAGGATGACAATGCTTGTTGCACGGGAAAATAATTCACAGGTAATTTATCGTTGCATGGGAAAAGAATTCATAGGTAATTGCTCGTTGCACGAGAAAAGAATTCACAGGTAATTTCTCTGTCAGTAATGGATGATAGACAAGGAAAACATAGATTGAATTAATATCATTGTGAGAGTATGAGGGTGAGGAAAGAAAGTGATCAATGCAAGTACAGGGATTTATAAGTTTGCAACGCAGCGGGACCGTTGGATGAAATAGTTGTTTAGTGGAGCATTTACTCTGCAATGAGAAAATCGCAATAGGAGGAAGTGGAAACAAAAGGGTGTAATGGCCGGTCGATGTGGTGACAATTGAGAGGCAGAAAAAGGCACAGGACCGTTGGGAGGAATGGGTGCGGGCTGAGTGGTTTTTGGAGGGGGGTATGAGCGGTCAGTGGTAAGTGAAGGGGGGGAGAAATAGTGTGAGAGGGACACGTAGCGGTGGGGCTTGGCTGGGAAAACCGCCTTTTTGGACACCCCTCCCCCCACCAATAAAGAAACATGGTGGGGGGGCCAAAAAGGCTTAGGAGCCATCCGATGAAATAGGTATCATCATTGGGAGCAGGGATATGTGCGTAGTTTAAGCGTTAATGATAAGTTGTCCCATCACGCAAACATTTTTACAATAAGGTCCAGAATTTGGGAAAATAACATCAACGATTAACATTTTTCATAATAAGTTGAATTTTTTCTCTAAACTAACTTAAATAAAAGCAATTAGGGTGCCTTTAAGAGTGCAAACCCTTATTTATTTTGCAATTTAAATGAATAAACACCTATTCAAAAAGTAATCTAACAATTGCACTAATCCATATTACACTATTGGATTAATTTATTCACCTAATCTGCCTAATCTAATCTTAGCCAAGATTACACTATTTGGCTAACTTATTCATTATAATCTAATTGACGTAAATTGGAAATTGCTTGAACATGATTAAACAAAATGTTTCAAACAAGAAAAGGGATTGTGGCATGTTGAACAAGCTGCACACAATTTCGTGAATTTTTTCTTCAAATAATATTGTAATATCAATGGCACTCAACTGACATCACTTTCACATTTTTTCCTTTTCTGTGGTGTTATTTTATCATTTTTTCTATTTTTTTATATATACACTCTTTTCATTTTTTTTTTTTTATATATCTTTTTTTTTTTAAATTATTTGCAATATGCAATATTATTTACAACTGAAAATATTGAAAGAAAGCATTCAATCATCATTTGATCCTATGAATTATAGGGCCCTATCACACGGAAAATTTCAAAGCTAACATGCAATCCTACAAAATCACTTTGTTTCCAATATACAATATCATATTTCATTTATTAAATTTAATATCACATATTATATTCGTTATTTGTGCAATATAACATTAGTGTTTATAAAATATTTTATTATGTAATTATTGTAATGATAAGATCTAATGTATAAACTATTGGAAGCATTTAGTACTATAGCATGTAAGAAAAGACAAGTGTGTTATATGGAAAACACTGTCAAGATGGTAATGTTTACGAAGAAGCGAAAACTTGCAAATCACATTTAGCATTGAATAATTAATCAATGCTTAGTAATCATATTAATATTTGTTCAACAAATCTATACACAATTACATTATCCATGAAACACTACATGAATTAAAAATACATAGTGTTTTTGAAAGAGTGGTTTCAATTAGAGATATCATTAGTGTTGGTGTTGGTAATCTGTAGTTTGTATCTACATCATTAGTTATAAATGTTAGTCATAAATGGAGGACCTATAACTTACATATTATAGATTAGGTTGTAGGTGAATTCATAGTTATCCGAATGGACCTGATTTTGTTTCTTCAATGCCAAATTCAATCTATTTTGAAGGCTATTTCTCAACTAAATAGTTTGAGAATTATTTCTATTATGTTGTACCTATATGAAAATGCAACATGGAAATGGATAGTGCTATTCAGTCATATTTTTCTGGTGATGTTCATATCAAAATGGTTTCTAGCAATGAAATGATCTTGAAAGTTTTCCAGACACTAGAAGTTTTGTTAAATTGTTCCAAAGTTAACAAACAAAGATTTGTTTGTGTAGGAAATCTTATAAGAGTTTTGGGATACTAGCTCTTATCTTAAGGAAAAATGACATAAACCATACGAAGTTATAAATTATTACCTAATTTACTTATTTCAGTGAACAAAGTTCATTTAATATTTGGATAATTGGACAAAGGCAACAATGCATCCAAGTCAATAATTGACATCTAGGGTTTGAAATTACATCCACAAAGTAAGAGCTAGATGATAAAAATGTAATCCTACTTAGTAAATGTGTTGAATACGTGTTGGCTTAGTGAATAATAACGGAAAATACTTTTATTTATTGGAAAAAGAGCTTTGTTTTATGAAAATAAAATATGGTTCACAATATTAATAAAATAATATCTTGATATTGATTTCTAATACGTGTAAGACAGATCAATCATGAAACGAAATCATATCAATTGGACTATGTGAAGTTGGAATTTAATTAAAACGTGTATTATTTAAAGTAACCAATTTCATAATAGTCTTTTCTGATTAAAGATCAGACAAATTAGTATTATCCATTATGATGACAATAATTAGTTAATGATACAATTAAAGCCGATAGTAGTTAAATGACGTTTCAGGACTAAGTTGTTAATTTGTGATTTAGATGACTTATCACCTCTGATGCATTATATGCACGACTTTTGCTCGTCAAAACAAAATTTATCAATGTTCATATTATTCTAGACTCATTACTAAGTTATAGACAATCGACTTGCTTTGTTGCTATAAAATTGTTAAGTGTTTTAAAGGTTTTGATTTATAGTTTGTCTATTGTTTTATTTATTTATTACTAATAGTGAAGAAACGGCCCAAAGAAATAATGGAAAGTGCACAGAGGAAGAGGTACATGCAGAGAGACAAGATAGATTAATGTTCATCCATGATACCTTAATGCTTAGCCAAGATATTTTAATGCTAATGGATAAAATACTCTAAAATTAAAACAAATGCGTAGGCGACTCGAAGATGGACTATTTTTCGTAAGAACGTTGTCATAAGAGATCTTGTAAAACATGAACAAGAAATCAATTCTCGATTCTGACGACATAATCACTAAAAGCGTTAATGTCCAGAAATAGTGGTTAATTAATAAATAAAACACTACCAATTTTTTCTATCTATTAAACCAATTTTGAAATTCAATATATGCTAAAGGCTATGTATTGTAATATTCTCAACAGATTTAAAGAAAAAAGACATATTAGTCTTCTGTATTACATATATATGTATAAATGAAATATGTTTTACGAGTTATTTCATAATCATGCTTATTTGGTTTATAAATTTGTTTCATACTTGTACGACAATGATTTATTTAGATATTTGTTTAAATCTTGTATGGAACATCTTTTTAAATAGAAGAAATACTTGATTGATCGACACTGTAAACAAAGAAACCGGTGACTGTAAAGTGTTGTCACCGAAAATTGTAGTGTGACCAACTTGTAATATTTCCTAAGTAGTTATAGAACTTGCAAAATTTATAAATCAAAAAAATAATGTAAGAAATGAAACTGCAAGAAAGAAAAAATGACATAGCCGAGTACAAAACATAAAGCCAGAATAAAATAGTTCACTGGATTACGTTTTTATGCAATGTCATACTAACATTTTCATTAGTAGAAGAAATCATATTATTTTTTGTGATGATTACATTGCTAATGTTTTTCCCATAAGTATAGTATATTGATTGATAATGTGAAATCGGATCCCAATTATAGAGTAAAATGAAAGAGTTGTTTGACAAAAAAAATGCAATTCTTGAACTAGAAAATTTGAGGAAATGTTAGGATGCTTGACAATGCAAGGAATGCAAACTATGTTGTTACTGAATTTGATGCAAGAGCATTTGGCTCAGAAGAATCATCGTATTTTAGTAGACATAGGGGGGTCTTGTGTTTTAAGGAATTTAGTTTCCTAAGTTTTTAATTAATGTAATCACTTAGGTTTTGAGTGATTTTAATGAAAATAGGAATTAATTAAGTATTGTGAGGATATTTGCAAATGTTCCTGAATGTAGGAGAACATGAGTGATGATGAGTAACTAGTATGGATTGAGATATTGTAATCTTAGAAATTAGTTCATGATTTATGGAGGATCCTTAGGACTAGTTGAAAGTTGATATCCTTAAGGGATAAAGAAGATATTTTAGGAACTAATGAGGATTTAGAGTATTCTTAGGGTTTAGTTGAGAAGACTGAGGATCTGAACCAAAATTGGAAACAGAGTCCTTTTGTATAAATGTAAGCCAAAAAGTCAGAGAAAGAGTGAGTCGAGTTAGTCAAGTAGAGTTAGTTAGAGATAGAAAATAGATAGGAGGTTTGGATTGTGAGCCTACGGGCATTGAAACGAAAAAGGGCTGCTGATATAGATAATGTAAAGGCAGGTCAGGCCAAAGCTAGATTGTAAAAATAGATTTTTATTTGTATCTGTACATTTGTTAATGAATGAGGAAATTGAATTCATTGTGACTGTGTGTGTCATTCCTTTTATGTGCTGAGTGATTCGTAATTGGAAATTTATGGTTCTATGTGATAAACCATGATGAGTGAATTCAAGTTAAATTTCTAAAAGTCTTTCTGAGTGACAAAAGACTTATCATCTTGGTAGAATCTGTGTGATTCCAGTCGAAATTTAATAGATGTATGTACAAGTCAAGTAATTACGGAATCTAAAGGAAGGGAAATAATATAGAGTGTATTATGTATTCCAATTCAAAGCAGTGTTAAAGAAACAGAGGTATAAGTTGTAGGCGGAGTAATCAAATAAGTCTTGGTGCGTTGTTCCTAAGCGGAGAAATGAGTTGGAAGAATTGAACTTGATGACAAGAAGTTATGGAATGGTGAGCTAGCGATGAAATTGAGCTATTAGTAAGTGCAGGGATAGGAGCAGACGAATGTTTTCATCATGGTTAAATTGTCATATTAAACCCTGGTCGTCGATCATGTTTTCAACCGATGACGTCACAATCAACTATGGGGGTTAACCATTATTTAACCAGTGTGTTAGTTGAAGTGCCACAAACCATTGGATCATTGTTGTGTTGACCATTGGATTAATATCACATCACATCATTCATGAGTGAATGAACCCTGGGTGGAATAAATTGTGAAATGCAATGTAAGATTATCGGGTAATTAAATGTCGTGCAAGTAGTCCATTTGATATCACTGCTGGGTGTCGGATCAAGCTTGTCTTAATCAACTGGTGGAGAATTAATCTGACAAGATTTGTGTGGAAGGTCAATGTGGGAATTCAACGTGGGAGAAATTTCTATTCAATTTTTGTTCAATCAGGTGTTGTTCAATTGTTGATCAATCGGGCGTTGTTCAATTGTTGTTCAATTGCAAGTGTTGTTCAATTGTTGTTCAATCGGGCATTGTTCAATCGTTGTTCAATCAGGCGTTGTTCAATTGATATTCAATCCTGCGTCATCTTGGGTCATTTCTAGGTGAGCCTTAGGAAATGTGCCAAAGCCATGGAAAAAGTGGAAAGGTAAAGTTAAAAGTGATTTATGTGTATTTCTATAATAAAGCAGATTAAGGGAAATTAACCATGGTATGATTAGTGTTGAGACCAGAGTATGAGGGTATGGTTAATATGCGTGGGTTTAAGAATGAATCAGGGTTTATGAGGATTGAGTAAAGTTTCCGCTGGAGTGATTAATTAAGGTTTAGACCATTGATTAGTTTTTGAAACATTTCCGCATGAGAATTTATTAAGGGTTCTTAAACCTTAACTAGTAAAGGTTTGACTAGGCAGGATAAATGAAATTCCTGGGAATAAACGAGATTATGCATTTTATATGCATACTATGGGTATTGTCGGCTTAGGATAACATCATTTTGGTATAAGAGAAGGAAAAAGATTTTTTGGGAGAAAATCAGAGTGGGCTTGTCTTTTGAAGATAATTTAGAACTTATGGAATTATTTTATTTCATAATTAACTTTGTGGATAGACAAAAAATTTTGAAGAGTTTTCTTTGAAAAGGACAGAACGGGAAGAATTTTTAGGAAACTAGAGTGGCGCGACAGAAGCAAAGAGAATAGTCATATTTGAATCTAATTGAGGTAAAAATAAATTGATTTTCTTATTTGATTTTGAAATTGGTGATTGATAAATTGATTTTTGAAAGAGACAGAAGAAAATATACTTTGGGAGAAAGTAGATCAAATTATTAGAAGGAAAAATTGGAAAATTGTTTATGAAGGGATAGTGGGAAAACTACAAATGCTGTGAAGATGTTTGATACTTGTAGTGAAGAACAAGTAGAGTTTTTTGATGAGCATGGCAATGAACCTCTCCAAATAGAGGTTGGAAGAAAGGAGAAAGGTGACTGAGTGCAGCAGCCAGAGGAGCAGTGAGACTCTAAAAGGTTCGAGAGAGTGGACCACGAGAGAGAATACCTAGGAAGAGATCAAGCTCAAAGAGGAAGATTGATAGGGTATTGAGTAGCAAGAGAATAATGCTACAGTAAAAGGTTATGTTGTAGATCACCAATCGGGCACAGATGAGCTCGTGAAGGAAGATGGCCATGGAAGGTCACATAAGAGGTTCTAGAGAATGCCATATAGGTAAGATGAGTAATGAGGAGCGAGAGAGAAATATTGCAGTGATGAGAGTACAATTGGAGGTACAACAGGGTTGGCTACAAGAGAAAGAGAATGAAGACCAAAGACATGGATGGAGAATGAGGAAACATGTCAAATGGAACCCATTGCAAAAGAAATGGAATGCCAAGCTGATAAACAAGTTCAGAGAAATTGAACAAATACATATTGCTTTATTGGAAAAGGAGAGACACAAAGGAATTGAGTCACAGCAAAGAGGATTTGCTAAAACCTAGAAAGTCCATTGTGAAAGATTGGAGACAGAGAAACTCGAAAGAGTTGAGCTATAGCAAAAGGAAAATTCTAGAGAAGGTGTTGAAGTTTTGGTATGTGAACCAGAACATGGACCATTACTTTTTGAAAGTGATGAAGAGATAGAGGAGTTGAATCATATGAATGATTCAGAGCAACTAGAAGACTTGATGATTGAAGCATCAAATGAGACCGTAAGGTCCTGTGTTTTTAAAACTGATAATTTGTGTATGGTTGTAGGTTTGGAAGAAGATACGTAGTATTTTAAAGCTGTCAAAAATATAGAAGAATACCTTCCAGAGGATGAAAGGTTTGAAGCAGAGTATGACAATGATACTGGGGAAGAAATAGTTCATTACAGCGAACAAGTGTAAAGAAGTGTCATTAAACAGATGGCGTGGAAAAGGGACTTGTTGATAGTCTCAAGGATTCTTTGAGTTTTAATCAGCATACTAATGTGATGACAGAGGAGTTAAAGGAAAGATTAAAACGACGTACTAAAAGGTTTCCAGAGGAAGAAGAGGTACAAAAGCCTTATATTTTTTATTTTGATAATTGTCTTATGATTACAGATTTTGTTGCATAAACTGGAACATATTTGGCACAGGTGGATAGTCAAATGAAAGAAGAAAAGAAAGAGCATCAACTGAAAGATGTTAAGGAAGATCTAGCAAAAGAAGAAGGACCATCTGATGATAGTTCAATGGCAAATGAAGAAATGGGATATTGTGTAAAATTTCCAAATTTTACGCCAAGTAAAATCATTGAGTTATATAGAGAGTTAGACATTCAAAGAAGAAAGCTGGAAAAGAAGAGGATAAATGTTCATGATAAATTGTTGATGAAGGATGACAAAGAAATTGCCATGAATGATAATCAAGAAGAAGAAGATGACAGATACAACAAATAGAAGCGAAAAAATATCTTGGAGGATAATATGACAGTAGCTAAAAAAGTGTGAAATTCTATAGAAGACAACGGTGAACAAGAGGGTAAGGATGTAAGGGTGGCAGTAGTAGTGAGGATGAGAGTGCAACAATCAAGAGTTGAAGGTAATCAACAGACAGAGGATATACTGGACAAAGAGATTGAGTTGGTAAGAAGGTTAATGACGAAAGTATCTCAGAAGAAGACAACCTCAAGAAAGGAAAGAAGAAACAACAAGAGGAAGACAACGGAAGAATGTGAGAGCATAACAAGTGGAGAATTGCAACATAAGATATGGAGACCTGGAAAACAACAACAGACAATGTGACAATAGAGCAGCTGAAAGGAAAAGAAATAGGCAAAGATAAATTACAGAACAAAGTATGGGATCTAGGAGGACAAATATTAGAAGCACATGATCTAGAGATCATGATTATTTTCTACTTTGGGAGTCTGATGTAGGAGAATTTGGCTCAGAAGAATCATTGTATTTGAGTAGACATAGGGGGTCTTGTGTTTTAAGGAAGTTAGTTTCCTAAGTGTTGAATTAATGTAATTACTTAGGTTTTGGGTGATTTTAATGAAAACGGGAATTAATTAAGTATTGTGATGATGAGTAATTAGTATGAATTGAGATATTGTAATCTTAGAAAGTATTTCATGATTTATGGAGGATCCTTAGGACTAGTTTAAAGTTGAGATACTTAAGGGATAAACAAGATATTTTAGGAACTAACTAAGGATTTAGAGGATTCTTAGGGTTTAGTTGAGAAGATTGAGGATCTTAACCAAAATTGGAAATAGAGTCCTCTTGTATAAATGTAAGCCAAAAAGGCAGAGAAAGAGTGAGTCGAGTTAGTCAAGTAGAGTTAGTTAGAGATAGAAAATAGATAGCAGGTTTGGATTGTGAGCCTACAGGCATTGAAACAAAAAAGGACCGCTGATACAGATCATGTAAAGGCAGATTAGGCCAAATCTAGATTGGAAAAATAGAGTTTTATTTGTATTTGTACATTTGTTAATGAATGAGGAAATCGAATTCATTGTGACTGTGTGTGTCATTCTTTGTGGTGTTGTGTGATCTATAATTGGGAATCTATGGTTTTGTTTGATAAACCATTATGAATGAATTCAAGTTGAATTTATGAAAGTCTTTCTGAGTGACAAAAGACTTATCATCTGGGTAGAATCCATGTGTTTCCAATTGGATTTAATAGATGTATGTACAGGTCAAGTAATTAAGAAATCTGAAGATAGGGAAATAATAAGAGTGTATTATGTATTCTAGTTTGAAGTGGTGTTAAAGAAACATAGGTATAAGTTGTAGGTGGAGTAATCAAAGAAGTCTCGACACATTGTCCCTAAGTGGAGAAATGAGCTGGCGAAATTGAACTTGATGACAAGACGTTCTGGAATGGTGAGCTGGCGATGAAATCGAGTTATCAGTAAGTGTGAGGATAGGAGTGACAAATGTTTTGATCATGGTTAAAGTGTCATATTAAACCATGGCCATTGATCATGTTTTCAACCAATGATGTCAAAGTCAACTACAAGAGTTCACCATTATTTAACTAGTGTGTTACTTGAAGGGCCGCAAACCGTTGCATCATTGTTGTACTAACCATTGGATTAATATCTCATCGCATCATTCATGAGTGAATGAACCCTGGGTGGAAGAAATTGAGACATGTGATGTAAGATGAGTAGGTAATTAAATGTCATGCAAGTAGTCCATGTGATATCACTGTTGGGTGTCCGATCAAGTGTGTCTTGATCAAACAGTGGATAATTAATCTAACAAGATTTGTGTGGAAAGTCAACGTGGGAAGTCGACGTGGGAGTAATTACTATTCAATTGTTGTTCAATCGGGCATTGTTCAATTGCAAGTGATGTTCAATTACTATTTAATCATGCAATGTTCAATTGCTATTCAATCTTGCATCATCTTGCATCATTTTTAGGTGAGCCTCAGGAAATGTGCCAAATCCGTGGAAAAAGTGGAAAGGTAAAGTTAAAATCAACTTATGTATATTTCTATAATAAAACAGATTAAGGGTAATTAACCATGGTATGATTAGTGTTGAGACCAGATTAAGAGGGTATGGTTAATATGTGTGAGTTTAAGAATTAATCAGATTTTATGAGGATTGAGTAAAGTTTCCACTAGAGTGATTAATTAAGGTTTAGACCATTGATTAGTTTTTAAAACATTTCCGCATGAGAATTTATTAAGGGGTCTTAAACCTTAACTAGTGAAGGTTTGGCTAGGCAGGATAAATGAAATTCCTGGGAATAAACGAGATTATGCATTTTATATGCATACTATGGGTATTGTCACCTTAGGCTGGCATTAGAATTGCTTGAAAAATTAAACAAAGAAACCCATCATTGTATACATATAACTACATTTTGATGATTTATTGTAAATGTGCCATGCATCGAAATTGGTCAAGATTTCAATAACATCTATTTTGTCTGCATAATATTGGACATAGGAAATTTATCGTAGTACAGGTAATACTTTTTCTAGTTTGTCGCCCCTCAAAATACACTGTATTTTAGTCTTATGACTTGCAATTATGATGCAGTTTAATCGATGAAAATAAAGGAAGCAAGAGTCCTGCTTGCAAGAAGCGCAATAAATCATAGTTTTATTCATAGTTCTAGTACGTGTAATTGGACTATTGTATTTCACACATATAAAGTATTGAATGGATTCATATATGAACTAATCACTATTAGGTATCCTTGGAAATACTCTAAAATTGATATAAAAAACATAAGCTTAGTAACATGAAATCAAATGTCTTGTTTATTTCTTGTTGATTATCTATGCCTATTTAAACTATATAATATAGTTTATCATGCATATTTCACTTGGACATGAAAGCAGGTTTCTTAGTTTATTGGCTTTCTTCCCTACTTTTAATGGACATGTGAATGTCAATTGTGAAGTTTGGGAAACCGTTTATTGTTTTTAAACTATATTTTTTAGCAAGATCAATGGAAAATTTTGTTGCAAATCTCTCTGAAGTGAAACACATACTGAAACAATTTTATCGTGTACTTAAACCTATTACATATGAAACATTTGTAACAAATTGAAGAATATATATATATATATATTATATATATATATATTATATATATATATATATATATATATATATTATATATATATATATATATATTATATATATATATATATATATATATAGAATATATAATATATATATATAATATAGATATATATATATAATATTATATATATAAGAGAGAAGAGAGAGAGAGAGAGAGAGAGATTTATGAACATTGTGGTATATAGACCTACGCACATGTAACTTGATTTTCATTTCACTAAAAATTGGTTGTGTGGGGAAACAACAAATAGATGGATAAAAACTTTATAATAATAAAACATTCAAATAAAATAAATCTTATTGTAGCCTTGTTATATTATCCCTTCTTGTCTTTGATTTCCTGTACATATTGCATTATTGTCTGTGTTACCTGTTATCGGGAAATCTAGTGTCCATTCAGAGTTGCCAGTCCCACTAAGGCAGGTAGCTATCTTAGAAACAAACAAACTAAAGGTACTTGTGTTTTCCTTTATGAGAAGTAGATGAGAGAGAAGCAGAGAATACCAACCTCAGTCTTTAGCTTGGCTCCTTTCCTGTTTCCTCTCCCCTCTGACAGATCTTTGCCACTCCTCCCTTGCTTGTCCCACTTCAAAGAGCACCTGTAAAGTCAAAGCAACATGATACCATCAAAGCAAAGAGATCTACAATCATAAAAAATATAGGACAAGATATATATTGACCACACAAATGCATATATCAACTCAAACATACAAGAATGTGGAGGAAAACTCAAATCACTTTATTGATAGAAAGAGTAGAAGAGAGGATTACAACCCATTGATCTGACCCAGCGTCATCCTCCCAGCATGAAAGCCCTTCTTCACCTCATGAAAAGCTTAGATCGACCAACAATATGATGTTCCACAATGAAACCAACATCACTTCCTTACAAAAATACAAGATTCCAGCCTTTGGATCTCTGGGATGAGGGATCCATATATAGATGTTTGCAGGGGGTGAGTCAGCTTCTGGGATTTTGATTAGTGTCCTCT
>APFE030305135.1:290484-319716 GCA_000404065.3 Pinus taeda | reverse complement strand
TGTGAAAAGATGTTCTGGAGTCGAACATGGAAAGACATCGCCTGATTACCAGCCAATGATGTAAGTTGTTAACAAGCACGAGAGGAATCACCGATAATGATGATGACCCTCAAGGTACGACAATACAACTCACATGGTGTGAAAATGGGACTTGGTGTTGAACACCACGCAAAATCTTTCGGTCGAAGGCCATTGATGTAAACCTGTCGCCAGAAGTGAGAAACTTGCCACTGAGGCATGCAAGCTTCAAAGTACTGAAAGGGTTGTTCCTAGATCGACTTCTTGGATAATGAGCTGATGTCGACAAGAAGTGACCTGTCGTAGGAGGGCATTAATGAATCCCACATCTACGACATGGAACAGAGCAAATGATTTTGTGGAGGTGAAAACAATCTGATGATACAGCGTTCAGGGTGCGGTCATGAAAGAATGAAGTGTTAAGTTATTGCGGTGGATGAGACACAAGTTGGGTTGGCGAATTCTCTAATCAACTTCTCTTGAACATATCGGCGACACTGAAATGGATTGGTAGCGTTAACCCCAAAAATGGATGGTACATTGGACCAATGGTAATATGGCCGGTGAATGGAATAACCCAACCCAACTCAATCATGGTGATGGAGTGAAAGTGTCATGTTCAAGAGCGACTTGCTACCAATAAATTTTCTTCAAGTTTTCTTCCCAATTTTTCCCCTGTCATTGCAGACCAGTACCTCTTTATTTTTTTCAAGCTTGAGGAGGATAACATATGCTTGTTCTATAATTTTCCCTTCGGGCAAACCCGTCGCTATGTTTTAATGAGCCTAGCGACAGTGAAACCCGTTCTTGTCTGCATGGACAAGTTTGTTGCTATTGGTTTTAACGAGTTTAATGACAAAGATAACTCAGTATTTTTTCAATTTTAGAGAGTCTAAAAAGCGATGGAAAGGAAACTCTAGTAATCCTTTTTCGTCATATAACCCTTAAGTCAAAAAAAGTATAAAATAATACGAAAGGGATGAATTTTCTATAGTTTTAACGAGCCGAACAAGACAAGTGCTCGATCTTTTTGTGTAATGATCCCTCCGGTCCAAAAAGATTAAAATCTAGAGCAGGGATAGCACTTCTGATCATTTTAATGAGCTGGAGAGGCTAATTGCTCAGCAATATTTTCATATTTTATGAGTCAAATGAAAAGAGCTTAAAAGAGACTTGTTTTTTGAGGAACGAGTGATAATTTTGGGTCGCAACTGGTTCCAGGTAAGGTTTGGAACTTTCCAATCATGACAGTGTAAAGAAGATGGCTAACAGAATCACTCATCGCAATTGTTCCTCAAAAGGGGTAAACAATCAAATGGAGGCGTATGATCGGCTAAAAACAAAGTGGAGGTGATGGTAAGAATGTGACCAAGGCTCAAAGGTTGATGATAATGTGTTCACAATGGTTATTTACTGAAGGTGGGTTCATTTTTTAATGAGCTTAAAATCTGGTGGAACGTATGCTCATTGCTTAGGTTTAATTTTTAACGAGCTTTAACTTCACGTAAAACTTCTCGTGCCAATCGTATAATAAGGATGTCTCATCGATAGGTTCATTTTTAGGGAGCTTTCCCCATTCAAAACTTTGCTCTGCTGCCTTTCGCACGTAAGCTAGTAATGACCAACTATTGTCCTAGGGGTTAATTAACTACCGATTTATGTAGGAAAAATCTTCCTTTACTTTGTCGGTGCCATTTGGCCCCTGCAAAGGTGAACGGTCGATTCGACCAATCACCTAACCTAAGCAGTTGAAGTTAGCAGAAACTATGGAGTTAACATTACGCTAGTCACTTTTCACTTTTGTGAGAAAAAAAATTGCACGCCCCCAGGTATAGAAAAGTAGATTTTCCAGGTTACCCTTCAATTTGCAGACAAAACACTTGCTCTGTTGGGAAAGGCATACCTTCGGTTTACCCTTCAATTTGCAGACAAAACACTTGCTCTATTGGGAAAGGCATACCTTCTAATGGAGGTATCTTATTCAAGTCTAATCCCATTTTCTTAAATGGACGGGTGTGTCAGACTAGTCATATATCCTCCGTGGAAACTCACCCTATACCTGAAGTTTTCCTTCCGAAGTAGGTCAGGGTGCATGCCCCCTGGGTTTCAGTCATAATCACCGAATCACTCGCGCTCATCAGGTGGACAGACTGGAGATTGATGAGACATTCCTTGCATAAAAATACCAGTTAGGGATGGAATTTGACTGTTAGCTATGTGTGAGCCAAGGAATGAAAGCTGGTCTACGAGCTAGACCACTCTGCCTTCATGCGAAAAACACATCACTCGAATGAGCGAGGAGACAATGGCTTCCATGCTATAAATGTAGTCACACCCAAGGATTATATTGTAATCTAAAGGTCCTTGGACTACCATTACGTTCAAAAAAACGGTTTTCCCTCTCAAAGTTATAGGCAAGTTTTGAAGGATCCCTAATGGTTGATTGGTTCCTTTGTCGAAGCCTGTCAGATTTCGCATCTCAGGCGGAAGCAATGGCGAACCAAGCACTTTCCAAGCAATTGAGGAAAGGATACTCACAAAATCCCCTTCATCTATGATGGTACTGACCATGACCATTCTGGAAGCTTGTACTATGATTCGGAATGGTACATTAGATGGTAGAAGGGGTCTGCCTAGTAGGTTCCAATCGAAGGAAATGACTAGGTTGCTTGGAGGTGGGACTGAATAAACGGCCGGATATGACTCTGACAAACTTCCTTCCTACAGTAAAGAAATGGGTAGATTGCCCCGATGTTCATTGGAGTCTGTGTTTACGAAAATAATTTGAACGTTGTCGTTCCCATTCTCTTTGGTGACTATATCATCTGAAGATGGACCTTTTGAACACAAGACTAGGTCAACTGCCATCTCGACCTGTTGCCTTTGGTCCGGTGTGGACTCAGAGGGTTTATCTTCAATGATAGATGCTTCAACCGACCATAAAGGTGTGTCAGTCGGATTTCAACTAGCGATGGACTCGACAAGAGTTTCTTGTATCCAAGAGGAAGTCGTAGCGGTGAAGCAGGACGGTTATCCAAGACTCTTTTAGCTTTTTCTAGGAAGGGACAACGGTGGATGGCATGATCGCCTTCACACAGTCTACAAGGAATTTTATATTTTCCTTTCTGTCCAGTGACTTTGTTTTCACTAGTTGATGGTGTACTATCAACATGATCGCAAGAGGTTAAGGACACTGGATTGTGCAAGCGGGGAGACCAGTCCCTTAAGATCTGTGGGATGTAAGGACAATTTCAATGATAGTGGTCTCCTTTGCAAATGACACATGGAGATTTAGGTTTGGATGGTGTAGTGTGCAGATTTTCACTAGATGATGTATGGTTTCCCCTTTTTGCCTTCGGCTCCTTCTTCTTCTTCTCCTTCCCTTTCTTCTTCTTCTCAGTAACTTGGTTTTTAGTTTTACTAGCTTCACCAAGAGAAGAGGAAGAAGGAGAGGGAGAAAAAAACGAAGTAGAAGTTTGGGGGGTAACTCTAGTATCATCTAGTTTCTGATTTGATTACTCAAGAATCATGGTGCTTTGAATGACAGAGGTTGAGAAGAGCCATACTAGCTAGCAGATTGTCAGTCCTGGAAGGGATAATGTGGCCATATGAGGTGCACCAACATCTCCCCAAGAGGAGAAAGGACTAGCATTTCCCCCAAGGGGAAATCCTTGGTTCGTGGACTCTATTTTCTCAACCTAAGATCAACGAGGGAACAATGACGTTATTCCAATTAAAATAAATTTTATGACGCTTTGACACAACTTGCTTTTTCAATTTTTAAGAGTGCGAGAAAAAGCTAAAGATGACTCTAGTCGCCTTTGATTTTTAATGAGCCTGAAGTGACAAGTGCTCAGATGGGCCTTTTCCTTTAAGGAGTCTAAAAAGGAATCAAAGAGACTACTCTGGAAATCTAGCCAGAGGGATTACCAAACCAATCGCAAAACTACAAAATACTTTTTACGGTACAGCAGTAAATATTCCCGAATGTTGTGTTTAGTGCATTACGATCGATAGGGCAGCAAACACAGCTTCCTAAGGATCAAGGATATATCCTATTGTGGTCTCCCAATATATACTCGACGGTACGTGGGAGCACAAGTCTGTATTGGCACTTGTTGTCACAAAGATGAGGAATCACCCAACCTACGATGAAAGTGATAGTTACCAGGCTTTACGACGCTGAAATACGTCTCTAGCCTAGACTTCTAAATGTTGTGCATTAGATTCCAAAGCATTTTTATGTTCATTGAATTTATTTTACAGTTGATCTTTCTTAAGAATTTTTCCTTTAAGGTTCACCGCATGATGTAGATATACAATTTCTAAAATTCAATCTAAGATGATAAACAATCGTTTATTCTTCTTTTTGCAATGAAAATACTAGCTACTAAGGAAAGAGAAGTGAGATTCTTTCAACATAGAGCAGAGAGCACACACTAGATGCACTGTCCTAAATCAAAATCAATAAGCAGTCTAAATGAAAATTTACATGCATGTATTTATTTTCCGCTTTCTTAATGTGTGAATGACAAAAAGAATGCTAAGAACAAATCTGAATTATCTTTTCAAAGCGACAGTACTAACAATTTTCTCTTCAAAAGATGAAAGGAAGACAATGATGACACTTTGCGATTTTGAATTGAAAAATGCTTTCGACATTTGAAATACTATTAATTCAAATCAAATACAAGAGTAACAGTGTAATCGACCATGAAGAAGAGTAGGATTCTTTTCTTTGAATGAAAATGTCACTTGCGACACTTCCAAATCAAAAGAAGACAGTTCAATTAAGCTACTTCTTTGTAAAGGAGAACTGTAAATGGCAAACAATACACAAAAAAATTCACAATTATTTGTACAATGGAGGCTAAATAATGCAAAGGAAGGGAGTTTCCACGGTGGTATATTGATCACAGACAGCAAAACTCCTGAATAAAGCTGAAGAGAGTGAAGAAAAAACCAAAATCTAGAGGCATAAATAGTCTTATCTGATCATCGCACCTGTAACATAGGGAAATAGGGGTGCATCTCACCTACTACACATGGGAGGTGCGATGCATCTAGATTGCCAAGAGGAAAAGGTGCGATGGTCCAGGGATGAGACTTTAACTTGGTTTTTGGTCATATTTTGCAGCTTAGTTCAAGGATTTTGGCCGAGCTAATGATAGTCAGTAAATACAAATCATAGGAGCTGATCTAATGAGGCTACTTGAGCCACCACTAAGGCAATTAGGATGTTTGCAAGTCAGATGTTTAATTCATAAACTAACTTGGAGATTGATTGAAGCAATGTTTATCTACTTTGAAGTTGCATAGAAAAAGAAGTTCAAAGGCTAGCTACCATAACTTCAGGCTCTGTATGTAGTTTATAAAGTAAACAAACTAGAAACAAGCTATTTTCTCCCCAGCAGAGTCGCCATTTTGTTATTGGGAAATCTGGTGTCCATTTAGAGCTGCTAGTCCCACTAAGACGGGTAGCTATCTTAGAAACAAACAAACTAAAGTTACTTGTGTTTTCCTTTATGAGAAGTAGATGAGAGAGAAGCAGAGAGTACCACCTCAGTCTTTAGCATGGGCTCCTTGCCAGTTTCCCTTCCCCCCTGATAGATCTTTGCTGCTCCTCCCTTGCTCGTCCCACTTCAAAGAGCACCTACAGAGTTAAAGCAGCATGAAACATCAAAAGCACAGAGATCTACAATCATAAACAATATAGGACCAAAAATATATTGACCACAAAAATGCATATATCAACTCAACATACAAGAATGTGGAGGAAAATCAAATAAGCTTTATTGATAAAAAGAGTAGAAGAAGAGGATTACAACCCATTGATCTGACCTAGCATCAACCTCCCAGCATGAAATCCCTTCTTCACCTCATGAAAATCTTAGATCACCCAACACTATGATGTTCCACAAAGAAACCAACAACACTTCCTTACAAAATACAAGATTCAAGCCTCTGGATCTCTGGGATGATGGATCCATATATAGATGTTTGCAGGGGGTGTGTCAGCTTCTAGGATTTTGATTATTTTCCTCCCTCTGATAGTTCTTGGTTCCACTTAGAGATTCATGATCTCTTACTCATCTCTGGGTGAATTTAGAGAGGCGAGTGTCATAGGAGAAGTTTCTGGAAGATTCCATGATCATCCGCCTTGCAAATTGTCTCTGCCATTTGTCTACTCTCACCCATCGCACCCTACAGAAGGGATTTTAAGTATGCATCACACTTTTTACATTTGGAAGGTGATATGCATCTCACTCTTAGCACTGAGCAGTCTGTATGGTCCAATTTTGACCAGTTCTGAGCAGTTTTCCATAGAAACCTTCTGGGAGATGATGTAATCAGCTGACCTTGTTCCTTTAGGGTGTGAAACAACACTTTTAGGGAATCAAAATCCCTTGGTTTATGGACATATATGATTGGGGTTGCAGTGCCCAAATATGTCTATAACATTACCAAAATTGCAATAGTTGTGATTGTGCCACCTAGAAACACATCGTCATTAGGTGATAGATTTGCAATCATCATGTTTGGAAAAAAATGATACTATGCTCAAACAAGACAAATGTTTTCTACACTGCTAAAACTATTTAGACAAATAGTTTTTTCACAATCACCACTATCATATTTATGCTTTGGACTTATTTCTAAATCTCTAATAGAAACACAAACATTTGCAATAATATTTGACTCATGTTTTTCAATTAACTGTGTCATTTCTGCTTTCTTATCTGTTAGTCTACATAGATTATTTCTTTTTACTTATTTTCTTTGTCCAAATATGTTCAATATGTAACAAAGACAATGCCCTGAAAATTCCTCCTAGTTATATTGTTATTGATATCTTTGATTAACAATGGCATCGAATCAATTTCTTTTTTCCTAGTCATGAGGATTGAATTGAAATAAATTAAAAAAAAAAAAAAAGAATAAAAAGACAAACAAACAAAAAAAGAGAAAAAGAAAGAAAGAAAGAAGAAATTTGATACAAAGTTAATTAAATGTGTGCATAAACACCTATTTTTGTTTATTTATTGACTAGTTTTTGTTGCTTTTGTTTTGTCTATTGCGAAATTTGTTTCTGTAGCATTACTAATTGTTATCTCTACACTCTCATCCATCTCTATTGTGACATCATTCAAATTCGATAATTTTTTCTTGTTCACAAATAATAAACTGAAATCACTGCTTAAAAGGACATTATAGTTGAAGCTAAGTAAGGACTCCTTAATGAAAACATAATAAGATAACACAAATTCATTACTAGTGTATGTAAATTCAAAATAGATTTTAGTTTTAGAAAATACAAATGTTTTATAGAAATGTTCAAAGTACTTTTTCCTTGTAATTGTTGTCCCGGATCCAAATCTCTAAGTGTCATATGTTTCATGTAAATTTAAAAAGGTTTTCTTTTAGTTATAGTAAATTAAAACTTTGTATACGGAAAATTTTGTTGCAAATCTCTTTGAAGTGAAACACAATGTTTGAAACAAGTTTATCGTGTACTTGAATTATTACATATGCAATATTTGTAAGTAGATGAAGAAAATATATATATATATATATATATATATAAATATAATATATATATATATATTATTTTTCTAAACATTTGGGTATATAGACCTATGCACATGTAACTTGATTTTTATTTCCATAAAAATTGGTTGGTGGGGTAAAAACAAATAGATGGATAAAAACTTTATAACAATAAAAAATTCAAATAAAATAAATCTTATTGTAGCCTTGTTCTATTATCCCTTCTCGTCTTTGATTTCCAGTACATATTGCATTATTGTGTGTGTTACCAGAATTGGAATAGCTGTAATTGTGCCACCTAGAAGCACATCATCATTACGCGAAAGATTTGCAATCGTCATGTTTGGAAAAAATGATATTATGCACAAACAGGGCAAATTTTTCTACACTGCTAAAACTATTTGGACAAATAGTTTTTTCACAATCACCACTATCGTATTTATGCTTTGGAATTATTTCTAAATCTCTAATAGAAACACAAACATTTGCAATAAGCTTTGACTCATGCTTTTCAATTAAAGGTGTCATTTCTACTTTATTATTTGTTAAGTCTACATAGAATATTTCTTTTGACTTATTTTCTTTGTCCAAATATGTTCAATATGTAACGAAGACAACGCCCTGAAAATTTCTCCTAGTTATATTGTTACTGATATCTTTGATCAACAATGGCGTAGACTCAATTCTTTTTGCCTAGTCACGAGGATTGCATTGAAATAAATTTAAAAAAAATAGAAAAGAATAAAAATACAAACAAACAAACAAAAAGAGAAAAAGAAAGAATATGATACAAAGTTAATTAAATGTGTTCATAAGCACCTATTTGTGTTTATTTCTTCACTATTTTTTGTTGCTTTTGTTTTGTTTATTGCGAAATTTGTTTCTGTAGCACTGCTCATTGTTATCTCTACAATCTCATCCATCCCCACTGTGGCATCATTCAAATTCGATAATTTTTTCTTGTTCACAAATACTACACTGAAATCATTGCTTAAAAGGACATTATGGTTTAAGCTAAGTAAGGACTTCTTATAGAAATGTTCAAAGTACTTTTCCTTGTAATCGTTGTCCTGGATCCAAATCTCTAAGTGTCATGTGTTTCAAGTAAATTTAAAAAGATTTTCTTTTAGTTATAGTACATTAAAAACTCTTTATTGTTTTTAAACTATATTTTTTAGCAAGATCAAAGGAAAAAAAATTTGCAAATCTCTTTGAAGTGAAACACATGCTGACACAAGTTTATCGTGTACTTAAACACATTACATATGCAACATTTGTAATAGATGAAGAATATATATATAATATATATATTAATATATAGATATAATATAAAATAGTATAATATAGATATATAACATTGGGGTATATATACCTACGCACATGTAACTTGATTTTTATTTGAATTAAAATTGGTTGGGTGGGGGAAAAAACAAATAGATGGATAAAAACTTTATAACAATAAAACATTCAAATAAAATAAATCTTATTGTAGCCTTGTTCTATTATCCCTGCTCGTCTTCGATTTCCAGTACATATTGCATTATTGTGTGTGTTACCAAAATTGCAATAGCTACAATTGTGCCACCTAGAAACACATTGTCATTACGCGATAGATTTTCAATCGTTATGTTTGGAAAAAATGATACTATGCAAAAATAGAACAAATGTTTTCTACATTTCTAAAACTATTTAGACAAATAGTTTTTTCAAAATCACCACTATCATATTTATGCTTTGGAATTATTTCTAAATCTCTAATAGAAACACAAACATTTGCAATAAGCTTTGACTCATGTTTTTCAATTAACGGTGCCATTTCTGCTTTCTTATCTGTTAAGTCTACATAGAGTATTTCTTTTGACTTATTTTCTTTGTCCAAATATGTTCAATATGTAACCAAGACAACACCCTGAAAATTACTCCTAGTCATATTTTTACTGATATCTTTGATCAACAATGGCGTAGACTACATTTCTTTTTTCCTAGTCATGAGAATTGAATTGAAATAAATTAAAAAAAGAGAGAGAAAATAATAAAAATACAAACACAAAAAAAAGAGAAAAATAGAGAAAGAAAGAAGAAATGTGATACAAAGTTAATTAAATGTGTGCATAAGCACCTATTTGTGTTTATTTCTTCACTTGTTTTTGTTGCTTTTGTTTTGTCTATTGCGAAATTTGTTTTTGTATCACTGCTCATTTTTATCTCTACAATCTCATCCATCCCTACTGTGGCATCATTCAAATTCAATAATTTTTTCTTGTTCACAAATAGTACTTAGAAATCACTGCTTAAAAGGACATTATAGTTGAAGCTAAGTAAGGACTTCTTATGAAAACATAATAAGATAACACAAAGTCATTACTAGTGTACCTAAATTCAAAATAGATTTTAGTTTTAGAAAATACAAATGTTTTATAGAAATGTTAAAAGTGATTTTTCCTTGTAATTATTGTCCCGGATCCAAATCTCTAAGTGTCATATGTTTCATGTAAATTTAAAAATATTTTCTTTCAGTTATAGTACAATAAAAAATATGGCCAAATGCGGGAAAAAAATAAGAACACAGTGGGATATGTAATGCAAATATAATCAAATTACAATAAATAAAATAGAAACATACATCTTAGAAGAGTTATCATTGTCCTTAATGGTATTTGTTCTACTTTTATTTATTTATGTTGTTATGAAAACATGAGTTACATCAAATATACAAAAATAAGAAAAATAAAAGCTTTTAATTCCATAACACGTAAGTACTTTAGACATAAGAACTATACATAAATAAAATATTTTGTGCAACGTGTTTAGTATTATCACAATATATAGTATTAGAACTTTGTATATCATTGTTGCAAGATTGTATTGTATATTATATAAACGTTCTTAGTAGTCACATATAAAACAAGAAATGCATTGTTTACTTGTCAATAATGCTACACATTTTGCACTTTCACTCTAAATGAGAATCCCTCCTAGTGTGCAACTACCAATCAAATATAGTACAGGCCAGACGAGGATTATATTTGTAACCAACTCCTACGAAAACGAGTTTAACATGAATTCATAATGTGTATGCTAAAAATATTGCATGATGAACACCTAGTGAATGCTTTTATGGACAACACAACAAAAATTAGTGTCTACTATTGTAATGTTACCATATAAATATTAAACATACATATTAGATACTCATCAGATTTGAACTGGGAGATAGGAAAAATTGTAATAAAAAACTAATCGAAAGTCAATGAATATTGACCATAAATGTTTAAAATTAATGTCTTATTTTTAAAAATAACAAAAAAAATCAACACCATATATTCCAAAATGCTTAATTTTTTTACATGCTTTGAAATAAATGATTAATTGGTAAATATGATTAATTCATGAATTTAGTAAAACTTTAAAGCTAAAGTTTCAATAATTTCATTACCACTATGGAAACTTGTAAAACTAATAAATGTTTGTTACTTAGCTTCCCAGCCGATGCTAAGAAATAAACCTTAAAAATATTTCCTAAACTTATGTAGAGCTTTGCTTGTGTAGGGTTTTCACTATGTCGAAAGCTCCACACAGAAAAAAGCTTCACATATTTTTTAACATGCAAATCTCCACACATTGTTTAATAACTTTAAACAAGAGGTGGGAAAAAACACTTTGATTTTTAACAATATGTCTTTTAGACTAAGGCTATTTTTCTTTTTTTCTTCCAAGAGAAAAATATGCTAAACGATAGTTTAAATATCTAGAAACATTTCAGGAAATGTTGTCAGATCGAATCAGTGAGCTCATTAGCTACTTTTCGTGATATTGTGAGTGCTTTAATAGTGTGATATTGCTCTATCTAATGGTGGTAGAATTGATGTGTTTGCAAGTCTTTTGAAAAGTCGGGGTAAATGAAGAATGTTGAATAAATATGCAATTAATATTATTATTTTTGCTTATGTAGAGAAGATGATAGGATATGTGGGGGAAAATGGGGATGAAGACCAAAAGGTTCTTATGCGGATCAATTTCTCATAATATTTATTCACCAAGTAGTTTGAGACTCATTTCCATTATGTTGTGCTTATATGAAGGTGCAACATGGAGATGGATAATCAATTTTCTTGAGTTGTGATTTATGGAGGACTATTTAGTGTTAGCCTCTTGATAATGTTTGGAGAAAAATGATTTTGTCACAATTTGATAATGTTGAATGTTTTCTACATCTTGAAACATTTATTAAGTTGTTATCGATATTCTCATCTTCCTTTTCTTTTTTTGTTCCATATACTATTATCTTTTCTAATTTAAAAAATATTCCGACATTGTGTAAAATGAATATTGATTATGTTCCATTGTGCAGAGCTTTTACTATGCAAAGGATGGACTATGTATGGGAAAATACAGATGCAAGGGGAATTATGAATTGATATTATTATGTTTCATTGTACAGAGATTTGACTATGTAGACTGCAAAATATGTGTAGAAGAGAGCTGCATATGGAACTTTATTCACATAGATGAAATTAATTTTATACTATTTTTTCATTTAAAACTTTTTCATATTTAGCTAATAAGGTCAGTAGTTAATGTGTATGTAATGTATTTCTTCTGTTTCTTCGGTTAATGTTTTCCTATGTAGAAATATAGGCCACCCACATGCACATCGTAAGAGAAAATGCATTGTGCAGAAAATATCTCAAGATTTCATTGTACAACCTCTGCATTTCGCATAACCTATTAATAATAAAATAACCACTGATCTTGTACCAGAATGCAAGCGAAGATTTCAAGATATCAAATATAGAAACATAATTTCCAAAAAATAAAAATATTAATATTAACGTATACTTTCAAAATAACATAAATTCATATGTACTCTAAATCTTTCATTGCATGCACTTCTGCACTCTGCGGAATCTATTAATAATAAACTAAGCATTTTTCATGTGCCAGAGTGTGATCCAAGCTTTCAAGTTTCATTATGCAAACCTCAATGCTCCTCACAATCTACAAATATCATATTGTAGGTGCACTAACTTCAAAAGAGTTGAAAATGCATTACAATTAAAATATGCCTCCACACTTTCATCATTCCGCGGAAATTCCACAAATCCTTCACTCTGCACATACACAACCACTTATGCACAACTATTTCCATAGTCAATAATGCTCTTTGGTCAGTAATTGATAGTCAAAGATGTTATTAATTGATATGGGTTTCACATATCATCGAGACAAAGCAATCATTGTGAAATACATTCCCAAATAAGAATTTAAAAAAGAGATTTCTACATTTATTATTTTAATAAAATTTGCACAATTCTTTGGCCACATCGAAATCTCTATGCACATGCATTTTTCTGCACACATTCTACCTCTGAACAACCAACTCCACATAACCACATCCGCACAACTACTTTTGTAGTTACGAAATACATTCCTAAATAATAATAAATAGATTTTTATATTTATTATTTTAATAAACCTTGTGCCCAATGTTTTTTTACCGAAACATTCAATCTATATAAAAGCTCCCACACATTACTTGTTCGCACAAGAAATGCTTCGAACACTATTTATTCCTCTTCAAAAAAACTTAATAATTACAGTAAAGGTATTTAACTTTTGTTTTTTAATTCCGAAGCGAGCAATTTCATTCACACTATTAACATGGTTTCATTAGGAATCCAAGTCAATATATATGAAAATAATTGGTTATCACCTAACAATGTTGTCCAACTTGGTGTTATATCAAAGAATTAAAATATTAAATATAAAATCATGGTTTTCAAAACATTGAAATATTAATATTAATGTATATTTTCCAAACTAACACAAATGCAAAGATTTCAAGCTTTCATTATGATTTTGAAAGCATTAAAATATTAATGCTAATTAATTCGTTAAAGGTTGTGTAGTTCCACACAAAACCCATTGAAATTGAAATTGCATAAATTTGATATATCAATTTCATTTCGAAATACAAAAAAAAACTTTCATTTTTTATGATAGGAAGATACGATGAAAGCATAATAAACTCCCTTTCCAGAGTATTGTACTCTGCACAAATTTAAAATATGACGATAATAAACATTACTCATGTTTCATAGCAAACAAAACTATTTTCATGTTTCATGTTGTTAGCATATATGTATCGATGACATAATATAGGTGCTCAAAGCACAAGTCTGTAACATTAAGCAATACAATCACAATAACAAGAATTGTATCAAGTTTCAAATTTCAATCATCATAGTTATGATTAAAATAAATAAACATAATACAAATGTATAGAGAATTAGATGCAATGCATTAAGAACTCTGATTCTCAATGGGAACTATTTATATCAATAATGAAAATGCTCAATGGCTTAGTTCATTAGCTCATTCACTATGTTATTCTGGCATTATGTCTTTAACTACCTGCTCCTGCATTTGGGAAAAGTAAATGTGTGAAATGTAATATGGAAAGAGGGAATTGCAAAAGAAAACAAGGAACTAAATTGAGAAACTTGACTCAATGACATTAATAAAATTAATAAATCACATTCACTGAATACTAGTAAATAAAAAACAAATATGCAAAGATTTAAGGACAATTACAATGTGTGAAAGCATATACGCTATTTTTTTCACTATCAATTTTCTTTTGGATGCATGCCCTATTGAACCAATGTCTTCAACATAGCTTCAATGAATTCATTCATTGGTTACATTGTAATCTCTAGCCTTACATGTTAATTGAATAATTTATTTTTGATCTCCATTGCCTCTTCTTGTAGTTGAGAAGTTAACAAAGGCTTCTCGTCATTAATACTAACAAAGAAAACTAGGAATTTGATAATTTATTCTAAAGTAAAATTATTTATATAATCAAACTATTTTTCCATTAATTGTTTTATCTTTTCCATTCAAATTTTAATGTATATTTTGTAATTAATTCATAATTTTTTATGATGCATGGACCATCTCGATCTTGAACAATTTGTGTCACATCTAGAAACACATCACTTCTCCTTTTCTTTATGCTATCACATTCATAAATAATATTTTCTAGTGTACTGATTATTATGGACCATCCAACTTTGATTTGCCTCATTCCATTAACATTTGAAGTTTTCGATTTTTTGTGTCCATATTAGACAACAATTCAAGCCTTTGACTAAAAGAAAGTAAGTCATTATTAAAAAAATTCTACTAAAACTCAAATGAGAATTGTTGAATCGAAATATTTCGAACTATCCAGTGTGGTTCATCGTCAGGACTAAGATGGGGTGTCTGATCATGGCCAATGAATAAATAATGAGAATGATGTAGAAAGAGTTAATTTCAGCGACTAAAATATAATAGTAAAATCCTGAATAAATAATATTTCAATTAACAGTCCAACCATACTATTTAATAAATTAAAAGGTGAATTCAAATACTTAAAGAAAAAAGTTAAAGAATAAAAATAAAAATAAGAAAAGAAAAAACAATTCTAATTAAAAGTTAAACAAATTTTTTTTTTTTGTTAAAAATAAAGAGTAAATTTATTATGTGTACTCACTATTATATATTTCCTCTTATTTTAACCCAAAAAAAAAAGAATTGTTTGACTTTTAATAGAACTATTTTTCTTTCCTTATCTTAATTTTTTTTTTATTCTTTATATTTTTCTTTAATTATTTGAATTCAACTTTTAATTTATTAAATAGTATGTTTGGACCGTTAGTTGAAATATTCTTTATTCATGATTTTACCGTTATATTCTAGTTGTTGAAATTAACTATTTCTTCATCATTCTCATTATATATTCTTTGGCCACGATCATACTCCCCATCTTAGTCGTGATGATGAACTACACTGGGTGGTTTGAAACACGTCGTCTCATCAATTTTCATTTGATTTTTACTAGAAAATTTTCAATATACACAATATGGATCACAAAAGCCTCAATTAAGAAAGTATGTCATTTTTAATGAAGTTATTTTCTTCGTTAATATTAATTCTAACCAAGTCAAGAAATGAGTTGATTTCCTATGCTAACCATAGAAATTAGAAACCACCCTCCATGCATGTTCAATGATTTCTAACCTTTGGCATATATTAGTGACAATGTGAAGTTTGAATGCATTAACCAATTACAGAGTTCTAATAGATCCATGAGATGTGTTAGTAGTGGGAATTGCAGATCACAAAGTCCATGTTGTGACTAAAGTCATAAAATAAGGACCCATATTTAAAGAATTTTCTAGCTCTTCTATTATTGCATTCAGCACCAGGTTCTTTTCTTCCCTTTGCTAAATGGGAACTACAAGTGCATTCCCAAAAGCTTCATGGAATAACATATGAAGGTTCATGAAATTCCAAACATATGAATATTCAATTATGCTTTATCAATAACGTTTTTACTAAGCATCCTTACTTTTTCAATTTTCAATATTTTACTATCCCTATTATAGTTTGGATCTTGAAAAGTGGAACACTGATCATTGAAAATAGAAAATTCTTTGGCAATTTTCTCCATTAGTTTTTTTTTGTTCAAAGGATACTGACCCAATTAGGTAGTGGACTTTCAATTTCCACGTTGATAGATTCTTGACTACTCATTGTTTGCATGGGACTTTTGAGTTTTTCCAATTCAGTTATGTGCATTTTCTCTGGAATAAATATTCGACAAGGCTCCATTTCATCTCTCACATCTGATAGCTAATCGTGAATCAACTTTTCAAATTTGATGTATTTTCATTTTATTTCAATCAAAGATGAATCAAAATAAGTTTTGCATATGCATACTAAAGATTGCACAAGTTTTCCACCTCTTTGTTTTCACTTTGTTTCAATGCTAATAATTGCTTCTTCAATAATTTCTCTAATATTCATTGTTGCTTCTTGATTATTGCTTGGAGCACTGTGACTCTTTTCAATTTCACTTGCAACTCTTGTCAACAATCTCTCACATTTTAAGGCACCTAGATGTGAGATAAATAGGCCTTTTGCATCAACGTTTCACTAGCCTTCATCTTCTTCTAAATTAAAACAGTGCAAAGACTTCAAAATATTTGCAAGGTGGTTTCCATTCTTCACAATTATTCATCCAACGATAAATGGAAAATAAATAAAATGGTTATTCTTTTTCTATTTAAATTTAACTTACCAATCGTAGTATTTCCTATAGAATTTGGCACAAAAATACTTGTCCATAACAATTCTTTGAAGCAATAGCGATTTACCTCAAAAACCATAAACTAGAATAACTGTATTATTTCCTATTTATTCATGTATCCCTTTTCCCTAGTGGAAATCTTGTGCTTCGCCAGATATTCGATGGGGATCTTGTCCAGTTATCATGCAAATAACTTGCTTTACAAAAATATCTTGAATTAGACAAAAAAATTGAACTAGCATAAGTGCATCGATTCTTTGTCAAAATTGAAATTAGGGTTATGTGGCAAGTCATCAAAAGCATGACTCAACACGAGGTATGTTATCAGATACGTCATCATGAAGATACCACTTTTGAACAAGTTCACTAATTGACAAGATAATTCATTTGAAATAATATCAACCTAGTCAAATACACATTTTTTTGTATAAATAATGGAGCACATATAGATTCAAGGATCTTGGGACACTGGCCATAGTTCTTAGTCCATTAAATGCACATGTAGTGAACAAAACTCTCTAAAAAAAGTAATATCAAGAGAGGAAGATCAGAAGGAACCTCAGAAGTTGGCAAAATGAACTCTTGTATGATTTTCAAGCCACCTTCCTGTGATTCTAAAAGAATATTTTCTTTTCACAAATTTAAGCACATATCTAGAATCATTAGCTTCAACTTCACTTGAATGTCTTCGAATTCAAATAAATATGAGTATATTTGGCTTGAAGCCTAATTTGTTTTTTGTTAAATCAAATTTCTTTACGCATAAATAAATGATTTCTCTTAAATCAAATACTTCTTTAACGCATGCAACATTGGATAATCTAGTAGACCAAATATTATCACTATTCTTTTCCTATGTGGACAAATTCACATATCGTTGATACACAACCGACCACTGAAATATCTGATCGATGAGCGCGAGTGAGTTAATATTATCAATGCAAATAGCTTCTTTCCTCCCCTCATAGCCATTTATTCTCTGTACTCTTAAAATATTTTTTCAACCAACAACATTTTCAATAAGCTTTAGGTATAGATCATCGATATGTTAAACAACCACCACCTCTTACTATTTTGTATGTGAAATATTTTCTATATGACACTTTAAATATATAACAATTTAGTACAACAAAGTCTGCATTTACGAGAAAAAATAGAAATAATTCGCATAATCTAAATGCGCAACAATTTTGGCTAGAAACTAGTAGAAATTCTGACATGATTTTTAGAAAGTCGGGCACATATTTTTTTGAAAATCATATTACAGTTGTCAATCTTCAGGATTTTTGGTATCAAAGTAAATGTAGATAGTACTAAATTTTTCGTTTTTCTCATTTTTAGTATCTATTATATTTTTACGTGTGAAATCTATTTGATAAAACATTCTGAATAACTAGCAATTCAAAAATGATTTCTTTGATAATGGGAGAAAAATGTGAAAATTGGGCTCTGACCATTCTGTAACCTAGAATCTCTAATCAGCGCTTTTTGCGGCTGCCTCTGGCACACCTAGACCCACCCAAGCTACCCCATGGTAGGGACAAACCAAAACCTTGGAGCCCTCTCATTCAAATACATGGTCACGGGTCAGCCTCCAAACCAAGAATATTTCTTCATAAAGTTGGCCTCCAGCTCGACCTTCCATCCCCCTGGAGGAAACTCTAAAAACAGAGAAACTAGCCACACCTAGCTGAAGGAATTTCCTCAAATAAATAGAGATACAGAGAAAGGGAAAAAGAAAGAAACAATCTCAACAAATGGAATGGCCTCAGCTAATCCCTCCTCCACAAACACATGCACAACAAGGAATTAGGAACAATAGAAAGATCAGAGGACAAAATCAAAGAACAACTGCAACCCCATAGCTAAGAAAATACCGGAACTGGAAATCCAGGGTTTAGGAGTTGCGGTCTATAGAGAATACATGCAAGAACATTCAGTTTAATCAATATAGAATACAAATCAAATGGAAACCCAAGGGGGGGATAAGACTCCAGCCGGATTCCAAAGGATTCTTCATAGTAATCTTTGACCTTAAAGAATACAAAGAATTAATTTTTGAAGGAGGGCTTTATTTCTTAAACTCAATAGGCCTATACATGAGATTATGGATGAACAACTTTACACTAGAAAAGGAGGACATCACAAGAGTTCCAGTCTAGGTGCACCTCTATTCCCTACGAACTGGTTACTGGGCTCCTTCAGTTTTAAAGGGCATAGGAGACCAAATGGGGGAGTATATTATGTTGGCATTATGATGTATGTGTTGTACTTAATGGCAACCCACTTGTAGCAGAACAACTCTCTTGTATATGGTAACTAGATGAATCTACAGAAGAGATATCAGATGTGACAGAATGCATGATAGGAATTTTTACAATTGTGATGAAATGCAGGGTAGCTTCAAGGAATCAGTCCAGAAAGAAACTCACTCAGATGACAGATCATAGTACTACAGGTTAACAGCACAGAGCTACACATCAGTCTACACACAATGAGGAAAGAAAGATATACGCAGGTTCACCATTAACCAAGCTTCGTATACACGCAGGTTCACTGTATGCAAGTCGCGTAATTGTACACACGCACTTTCACAAAAAGAAAAGCACGTATACTTTGGAAAAGTAAATGTTTGGTTTGAATTATTTGGTCCATGGTATTTTGATCCATGGTATTGGTCCAAGATATCGGGTCTGAGGTATTGACCCCAGGTATTTGGTCCAAAGTATTGGTCCTAAGTGGTTTTGGTCCATAGTATTGAGAAAGGCCTAAAACTATAAAAGGAGGAGAAGATCATTAGCCCAATGTGTGCAAGTATCGAATATCTGATATAGTGTGAGATCTAATATGCAAGTTATGGGCTTATGGTGTCATGCTTGATCTGAACCAAAGAAGAACCTTAGCGCTTGATGAAGGATAAGATCTAATGATGTATCGGGATCTTAAGGCTTGAAGTCAATTATCTTTATGTGGTTTGATCATATATCTGAATAACTGGCACATGTTATAATCTGTAAATATGGTGATCTGGGTATGATTGAAGTCTAGAACTGTTGTTATGTTTAAATCATCTTTTACATCTCTATACGCAGGTTCACTTTAGAAAAGGAGCATATACACGCTAGTTCTGCATATCAAAACAACGTATACATTATAAATTTGATTTGCAAATTTGTACGCTGGTTCACTTTGAGGAAAGTGCGTATGCATGCAGGTTCGACACATGGAAGTAGCATATACCTTATAAAATATGCTTTAGTTTCTTCTGTTTGTTGTTGCAATGTTCTAGGTTATTGCTTGGTTTCTGGTTACTGTATTTTGGTGACAGTATTCTGAATGATCAGAGTGATTGTTTGATTCGGTCTTGGTTGGTTCGAAAAGAGATTGGTTGATGAAAATATATTTGATGATTGAATGATGTTGTTGATGGATCCAGTCTGAAAATTTATGAAATGTAGTCCCTAGAAGAAAAGATAAGGTTGTAGCCTTATATAGGCTGGCACCTACGTACTAATAAACATCAATTAGTACAAGAGCTAGGGGGTTTCACCCATATTGGGTTTCCACCTTATATCTTGGTGTTCATGTGTGTTGCTTGTGTGTGATGATCTGTTGTATTTTTATTGTACATGGTTATTGTTTATATGGTTCTGATGCACTAATTAAAGATCATCATATGATGAATTAATTGAATCATATGTTTGTTAGATATACGCTAGTTGCTCTAAACATAGTTGTGTGTACACGCGAGTTCCCTTAACTGAAGTAGCGTATATGAATCTAATTATGGAAATGAAAAATTTATTGATTTTCTAATACTGATTCATCCCCCCTCTCTGTATTAGTTCCAACAATTGGTATCAGAGCAAGTCCTTCAAAAGAAGCTTGATTGCTTAGAGGAAGATCCATCATCATGAGTAATCAAGAAAGTGAGGGATCCATCAGAACGCCAATATTTGATGGGAGAAACTTTGTTTATTGGAATGTAAGAACCACAACCTATCTTCAATCTCTTGGAATAGATATCTGGGAAATCATGGAATGAGGATATACATTTCCATAAGCAATTCCTACAGATGCAATAGGTAAAAAAGCAATATGAAACCAATGCCAAGGCTTTCAATACATTATTGGGAAGTATATCATAATCAGAGTTTGTCAAAGTTATGTAGCTCAAATCAGCCAAAGAAATATGGGACAAAATCGTTCTGATTTTTTATTAATATTTTAAATTATAAATATAAATGTTTCATCTCTCCAACTTTACATAAAACATTGCCACCTAGATGTAAAACTCATTTAATTGCTCTTGGATGTCCCCCATTATTAGATTAACTTGATATTTCATAATTCAACGCACAACATCAACTATTCTATATAACCATCTACATAATTAAAATTTTAGCTAATAATGAATTTAATAAGATCTACCATTTATTTGTATTAATTTAATGATTTAGAGTGGCAACGCCCTGAGATCACACACGATGGAGATCGCCAACGAGTGCAATGTCGGAGAGAGCATGGCGACTTTCGCGCAGCTAAACTACAATTTCTCATAATTCAATATGAAACTCTCAAGATGCACAATGATGAAAGTGTAACTAGTTACTTCTTACGTATAGATGAGATTTTTAATTGCATGAAGAATTTGGGTGAAGAGATAAAGGAAGTTACCTTAATTTAAAAAGTTTTAAGATCCTTATCTGCTAAATTTGAATCAAAAGTATCTTCCATAGAAGAAAAACAGGATCTACAAACTATTACTATGACACAGCTTCATGGAATCCTAACTGCCTTTTTTATGAGAAAAGGAGGTCCATCAAATATGAGAGAAGTCGCATTTAAAGCCTCAGCAAAAGGAAAATAAGAACTCAATGAATCGGGACATATTTCAGAAGAAGAAGAGGAAGCAAACTTTGACAAGAATTTTCAACAGGGTTCCAGTAGATTTAGAGGTAAACTACCTTTCAAATGTTTTGCCTGTGGTAGAGTCAGTCATTATGCTACCAAATGCACTCATAAAGATAAATATGATAAAGGGAAGGAAACTGGAAAATGGAATAGAAAACGAAGTGTAAAAAAGTGCTACTATACTCATGAAGATAGTGATGGTTTATCAAATAGTGATGAAGATGAAATTAGTAATGACTATAGACTTCTGAAGGCTTATGAAGATGATGATTTTTTGGATGCTTTAGATGAAGATGACCTTTATGAAGAAATCTCTAAACTCAAAATATGTTTAGAAGAAAAGAATATGATTATAGATACCTTGACATTCCAACTTGTTGAAAGAGAAAAACACAATGAAAAGCTAGAATGTGAAATTGTGGGTCTAAGAAAGGATCTTGAGAAAACAAAAGCTCTCAATCTTAGATTTTCTAAAGGATCAGAAACCTTAAATGAAATTATCAAAGTGCAGTGCTCTCCTTTGATAAAGATAGGTCTTGGATACACTGAAGAAACATCTCAATCACAGAAGCTGTCAACCTCTACTAAAAGCTATCGTGATGCAACAAAGAGCAGTTAATAGTTCAAAAATATTCAGCAAAGGCATAAAGTAGATCACCAAGTGAATCAGGCTCAATTTACTTCAAGGATGAACAGAAGCCACAATCAACCTTAGGTAAATCATACTCAATTTGCTTCAAAGAATATCAATCAACTAGTCAGTAGGAGGAACTTCAACTACAATCAACAGGTCAGTAGATTCAATAATCGCAGGAACTTCTTTAATGGTCAATGTTTCTCATGTCATAATTTTGGACACAAAGGTTCTTAGTGTGTTGCTTACAAAACTATCATGACTATAGAAGCACAAAATCAAAGAAATGTGACAGGGATCAAGAAAAGTTCCTATAATAACTTTTTTCTTCTTTAAAATGAAATAGAATGCTCAATCTGTAACAACTGTGGCCATGAAGAATCTGAATGCAGGAGTAAATTTTGGAAAATAGCTCAAAAAGAGAAAACTCCATTAAATCCCAAAATATGGAGAAAGAAAGAACCACAAACAGAAAGATGTGGTATAGCCTTGTATGTAGAAGGACAAGAAAACCAGTGGTACATCGACAGTGGATGCTGAAAACACATGATAGGTGACAGAGAAAAACTACACTCATATAATTCCTTAGAAAAGGAAAAGAGTGTCTCATTTGGAAATGAAACTCCTGCTATCATAAAAGGTAAAGGCTCTATTTTCTTGAAATAAAAAGTTAAAGTCGGGAATGTTATGTATGTTAATGGCTTAAAGCATAATCTATTGATTGTGAGTCAAATGTTTGATCAAGGAAATGAAGTAGTGTTTCGATCAAATGGATGTGTTGTTCATGAGCTTGATACAGGAGAAACTGTGACTAAAGGGACAAGAACTGCAAACAACCTATACATACTCAAGGAAGGACAAAAACAGTGTTATCTAAGAAAAAATGATGAAAATTGGCTATGGCACAAAAGATTGGGACATCTAAGATTTTTTAAATAAGAAAAGCATGTAGATTCCAGGTTGTTCATGATCTTCCAAATATCAACATTCCTGAAAATAATATATGCAATTCATGCCAATTCGGTAAGAAAACCATATCTCAATTCATCGAAAAGGAAGGGTCATCTAGTAATCCTCTTGAACTTGTTCATACTGATTTATGTGGTCCATCAAGGTAAAATTCACCTCGTGGAGAAGAATACTTTATATTGTTCATTGATGATTTTTCAAGAATGTGTTGGATAGGTCTTCTAAAGCATAAAGATGAAGCATTTGAAAAGTTCAAAGCCTTCAAATATTTGGTTGAAAATGAATCATATCGCAAAATCAAATGCCTCAGATCTGATCGAGGAGGGGAATTTACCTCAGACGAATTCTTTGAATTTTTTGAACAACATGGAATAAAAAGGAAATTCTCCACCGCAAGGACTCCTCAACAAAATGGAGTGGTATAAAGGATGAACAAAATTGTTCAACAAATTGCTTGTGCTATGCTAGATGAATCTGGAACTCCTGCAACCTTCTGGGGTGAAGCTGTATTCATTGTCGTCACTATTCTCAATCAAGCAAATGTTCAGGTAAACAACACTCAAACTCCACATGAACTTTGGTATGACAAGACTCCTACTGTAAAATACTTTAAATTTTTTGGAAGCAAATCTTACATCAAAAGTACTGATGAAAAACCTGGTAAGTTTGAACCCAGAGCAAATGAAGGTATTCTTCTTGGCTACTCTTCCCGAAGTAAAGGATATAAATGTTACAACAAAAGGCTTGGGAAAATTATTGAAAGTATTGATGTTGTGGTTGATGAAGCATGCAAAAATCCCTAACAGATAAAAAAATGAAGATTATGACAATGAAGAAGATGAGGATAATTTTCCCACATCAAATCATACTGATTCTGAAGAAGAAACCAATGAAGCACCAAAAGACGAGATAACGATAGAAGAAAAGACTTTGTCCAGTTATGTTAAAAAAAATCATCCAAAATCTCAAATCTTAGGAGAAAAAGGGGCAGGTGTGTAGACTAGAAGATCCATTGCCGAAGCTTCAAGCTATCTAGCATTACTATTTTCCACTGAACCTCAAAATGTAAATAAAGAATGCAGAGATGAATGTTGGGTCAAGGCCATGAATGAAGAGCTTGAGCAAATTGAAAAGAATAACACTTGGGAATTAGTTCCTAGAGCTCATGATAAGAATATCATAGGAACTAAATGGATATTCAAAAACAAACTGAACGAAAATGGAGAACTTATTAGAAACAAGGCCAGACTTGTTTGTAAAGGATATGTTGAACAAGAAGGTATAGAATTTGAAGAAAATTTTGCACCTGTTGCTAGACTTGAATCCATGAGAATGTCTTGCTCTTTCTAGTTTTCAGAAATTCAAAGTATACCAAATGGATGAAAATTTGCCTTTCTTAATGGATACTTAGAAGAAGAAGTCTATATTGAACAACTAGAAGGATTCATTCTTGGAAATGATGCAAAACTTGTATGCAAACCTAAGAAAGCTCTCTATGGTCTAAAACAGGCTCCAAGGGCATGGTATTACCTTCTTGACAAATATCTCCACCAACAAGATTTTTCAAAGGGGTCAGCAGATAGCAATCTATATACAAAGATGGACATTGATAAATTGTTAATAATTGTTGTGTATGTTGATGATATCATTTTTGGTAGCAATGAAGAATCCATGAGTCAGAATTTTTCTTTAGTAATGCAGCATGAATTTGAAATGTCCTTTCTTGGTGAGCTTACCTACTTTCTTGGTCTACAAGTGCAGCAAAATAAAGATGGTATTTTTCTCTCACAAACCAAATATCTCAAATAGATCCTGAAAAAGTACGGCATGGAAGATTTTAAACCAGTATGTACTCCAATGGTAACAGGATGTAGTCTCAGCTCAAATGATGAATCAGTAGCAGTACATCAACCAACTTACAGATCCATGATTAGTAGTCTGCTTTATCTAATAGGTACTGACCGGACATCGTGCATGCAATGGGAATAGTTGGAAGATTCCAAGCAAATCCAAAGGAATCACATCTTCAGGCAGTCAAAAGAATTTTCAAATATATTTAAGGAACACAGAACTTTGGCTTATGGTATCCTAGAGATACAGATCTTACACTTCATGCATATACAGATGCAGATTGGGAAATAAGCGTTGATGACAGAAAAAGCAGTAGTGGTGATGCATTCTATATGGGTTCCAGGTTGGTGTCTTGGTTCAGCAATAAACAAAGTTCAATTGCAGTATCTACAGCTGAAAAAGAATACGTGGCTACTACATCTTGCTGCACTCAATTACTTTGGATGATGCAAACCTTGCAAGATATTCAGATCACATGTACTCCACCCATCTCTATTCTATGTGATAATACAAGTTCCGTCAATATTTCAAAAAATCCAATCATGCACTTCAAGAGCAAGCACATACCCATCAAATATCATTTCCTACGTGAACAAGTGCTTGAAGAAAAGGTCAAATTGGAGTATGTTCCCTCCAAAGAATAGGTTGCTGATATATTCACTAAACCACTGCCCAGAGAGACATTTGATTATCTCAAACAAAATCTGGGAGTAGTTTCTACATCATCCTGTTGTTAAATCCTATTTTTCAGGGAAAGATGGTTATACGCGAGTTTTTTGAAGTGAGTCATGTACATACGTGAGTTTTTATGGACACAGTCACGTATATGTTGGTTTGAAGAAAAGCAGTGGGACAGACTCAAGAAAAAGGGTCTAATATGGTTCAGACAATTATTTGCTCTGTTTAATGATGGTTATAATCTGTTGTTGATGTGTGTAAATGTGTTGCTACTCATAAGATATTATTTAGAAGTGCTTTAGATCCTCACAATTTAACTTGAGGTATATCTGATTGATGATGATGCCTTGATACTTCTTACCGATATATGCATGATCAGATCTGATAGTGAACAGATGGAACAGGTTCATGGGGAGTATATGCTTCGAATAATGCATTGTTGGCATTATGGTTAGAAGTCCTTTGTGATGATGCTTATGTGGCTAAATGATACATATTGCTACTGATTTTTGGTTGGTCAAGATAATGGTATTGAAGGTTACAGGTCTGGATGCTATTAACAAATGCTGCTGATGATAGTTACTAATGACTATCATGGTCTTGTTTAAGACATTTCGTTTTTTTTATATATATCATGTATATATTTTAATGTAGCAGTCATGAAATGACCTAATTTGTAACCCCACTATGCATGGGATGAATGATGTAATGTTTCTTGTTTTTGACTTGTATAAACAATTGATATATCCCCACTTGGTTGGGAGATGGATGCTTGTATGAATCATTAGTGATAGGAAGGTCATTTGTGATGTATGCACAGAGTTATGTTCTTCTTTTAGAACATCTTTTTGCAAACTTTGCTTATGCTCAGGGGGAGCATGGACTCACACATGGGAGCTCAATTAGCACTTCAGCATATTAGAGAATTCAACATGCACTTAGGGGGAGCATGACCCTTTGCCCTTGATGTCAAAGGGGGAGAGTGACTTGGTGTGGTGGTTGTTGTGGTTGTTTCCATCAAGTCCAAAGGGGGAGATTTTTGGCATTATGATGTATGTGTTTTACTTGATGGCAACCCACTCGTAGCAAAAAAACTCCCTTGTATATGGTAAGTAGATGAATCTACAGAAGAGATATCAGATGTGACAGAATGCATGACAAGAATTTTCACAAGTGTGATGAAATGCAGGGCAACTTAAAGGAATCAGTTCAAAAAGCAACTCACTCAGGTGACAGATCACAGTACTACAGGTTAACAACATAGATCTACAAATCAATCTACGCAGAATGAAGAAAGAAAGGTATACACAGGTTCGCCATTGACCAAGCCGCATATACACGCGGGTTCACTGTATGCAAGTCGCATATACATACACACACACTTTCACAAAAGGAAAAGTGCGTATACCTTGGAAAACTAAAGTTTGGTCCATGGTATTTTTATCCATGGTATGGGTCCAAGGTATCGAGTCTGAGGTATTGACCCCAAGTATTTGGTCCAAGGTATTGGTCCTAAGTGGTTTTGGTCCATGGTATTGAGAAAGGCCTAAAACTATAAAAGGAGGAGAAGATCATTAGGCCAGGGTGTGCAAGTATCAAATATTTGATATAGTATGAGATCTAATATGCAAGTTACTGGCTTATGGTGTCATGCTTAATCTAAACCGAAGAAGAACCTTAGTGCTTGATGAAGGATAAGATCTAATGATGTATCAGGATCTTAAGGCTTGAAGTGAATTATCTTTATGTGGTTTTATCATATATATGAATAACTGGTGCATGTTGTAGTCTATAAATATGGTGATCTGGTTATGATTGAAGTATAGAACTGTTGTTATGTTTAAATCATCTTTTACAGATCTATACGCAGGTTCACTTCAGAAAAGGTGTGTATACACACTGGTTCTACATATAAAAACAACATATACATCATAAATTTGATTTGCATATATGTACGCTGGTTCGATTTTAGGAAAGCGTGTATGCACGCAGGTTTGACACATGGAAGTAGCATATGCCTTATAAAATATGCTTTAGTTGCTTCTGTTTGTTGTTGCAGTGTTCTTGGTTATTGCTTGGGTTTTGGTTACTATATTCTGGTGACAACATTCTGAATGATGAGAGTGATTATTTGATTTGGTTGCGGTTGGTTCAAAAGGAGATTAGTTGATGCAGATATATTTCATTATTGAGTGATGGTGTTTATGGATCCAATCTAAAAATTTATGAAACGTGGTCCCTGGAAGAAAAGAGAAGGTTGTAGCCTTCTATAGGCCGACACCTACGTACTAGTAAACATATCAGCTAGTACAAGATCTAGGGGGTTGTATCTCCCTTCCAATAGAAGCTGGAGAATGAGAGAAGGTTGTAGCCTTCTACAGTAGAAGGTTGCATACTGGTATAAGACTGCACTAGTAAAAAAAAAAAATTGTAAACATAATTCTCTTATTATTAAAAAGAAGACAAAGACGATTGCAGTAGGTGGTTTTCACACACCTTGAGTTTCCACCTTATATCTTGGTGTCCATGTGTGTTTCTTGTGTGTGATGATTTTTTTATGTTTTTACTGCACCTGGTTACTGTTTATATGGTTCTGATGCATTGATTAAGATCAATATATGATGAATTAACTGAATCATAAGTTTGTTGGATATACGCTAGTTGCTCTAAACATAGTTGTGTGTACACGCGAGTTCCCTTAAATGAAGTAGCGTATGTTGATTCTTGAAAATGTCATTCATTTCCATTACACTTTCACTATTATTTCCATTATATCACCTCCATTTCACTACTATGTCACCACATTCATCCCACTTTCATTATCATTGGGCCACATTTATGTTTTTCCAATCTTTATTAATTCTATGTCTTTTAAGTGAATTTGTGGTTAAAAATTAGGAAATAATGTGCATAATATTATACCTAACCAATGGGTTGAGATTGTTGACATGTGTAGGTTGAAAGGAGGCTTCTAGAAGACCCTTATGTGGCACTCTAAGGCCAAATTCGAATTTGAGTGGAAAGAATCATGGGATCATGAGGATATGTGTCACATCTTCTAATTGTATTGTAACTCTAAAAATACATGTGTCTTATCAGTTCCTATTTTGATTAGGACTCTAGAGGTAGAGGGAGAGGTTCATGGACTCTCATTAATGAGATGGATTCTCATCTTTTTGTATAAATAGGAGATCTCTCTCCTTCATTTGTTAGTTCTTAAGCTTAGCTTATGAGAGTTAGTTGTTTTTCCTTGATGGCTTTTTAAATCTTTGGAGAGCTTTGTTTTTTGTAATTTTGAAGAATTTAAATAAAGCTTTGATGTTCTCAACATGGAAGGAGATGTGAAGTAGATGCCATGGAGCATATTAGAATGTAAGGTAGAGTAGATTTCATTTTGTAAATATTTGCTTTGATTTAATTATGTCATTTGATTGCTTTCAAGTTTGATAGATTAGATTTTTCATTCATGCAATTTTAATTC
>APFE030305135.1:260808-273555 GCA_000404065.3 Pinus taeda | reverse complement strand
ATATCTATAAGTTTTTCCTCTTTCAATTATTTCAACATCTAGTTAAAACATGATATAAAGCACTCACCTTTATCTCTTGCGCTAAATATTTCTTGCTTCGAAGAATTTTGGTTTAGGGTTATAAGGTTCACACATTACAATATTTTATTAGCTCATTTGCAAAGTTGATGTATTTACATAGTCCCCTAATAATTTTTTAATTATATCATTACACATTGTAATCAAATGAGAAGAAATTGTTTGATGGATGATTTTTATTTGTTATTGCATTATTTCACTCTTTCTAGTGCCAATGATAAAATCTATGCTTGCTACGTTCATGGTGACCTAAGGAAATTTGATGAAATATTTACCAACAAAACCCTTAAGTCCCACAATATGGTGTTCATTTTTATATGCAGACCCAAAATGATATACATCACAAAACAAATCTTAAAAATATAGTTATAAGAGAATGTGTTTGGAAAATTTTCAATCAAATATTTTGGGCATGCATTTTTTGATACCAAATGATGTTATGATAAGGGTGAAACCTTGGTGATAACATCAATCTACAAGCACAATAATTTTCATGTCCTTTCTCATTCATACCTAAATGGTTATTTCAAATGTAGCTTTCAACTCCAATGGTACATGCTGATATATGATAATTATTTATTTACCTTTCACATATTATTATTTTGAAAAGTCTAGAAATGATCCAATAATTTTGGTTTTCCACACAATGTATTTTAACAATTAGGTATTCTCAACTTAATCTATATTTTATTTGTAATAAAATCATTAGTTTGAATATATACTCAATAAGGAAATACCCTAACATCTGAAGAATATTTATGAGTGATTTATGTCTTTGTCATAGCTCCATGTCACATACTTTTAGGATTAATCATTCATCTCCTATTTCATAGTCTTTATGCTCTACAAATACTTGGTGATACTTTGAATATATTGTCAATTACATCTGCATCCCTATATTTCATTTTTTTCTTATTCAAAGTAGTAAATTTATGGTTTTAATTGGAATAATATATTAGTTACAAGCCTATCTAGAAACATAAACCACACTATTGACACTCTCAAACAAATGCTATTATCTAAATAATAATTAATTTGAATTTGAATTTATTTGATGAACATTTTTGACACTATAAAAAAATCACTAAAACGTATTAAAACATGTATATTCACTAAGTTAACTATTCCTATTAATGTATTATAATACATGTAAAATTATCATTAATATAGTACAACCCCCTTATTATATTGTTGTGTCCATGTTGTCCCTATATTTTTATTATTGTGCCCCATAGAAGCCCACGATTACTATTATTGTGGCCTTACATTATTATTGTAATGCTGGCTCTAATTTTATTATGACCCCTTAGACTCCTATATATAGAAAGGAGGTCTAGTCATTTGTATCATCCAAGAATTATTCATTTGTGTAATGTAAAGGAGGTTTCCCCCTTGAGGAGCCTGAATTCTAAGACGTTTATCTTTCTTTTCTATCTTTTTGTAAGTTGGTTTCATAACATTTGGTATCAGAGATTTGGATTCTAGGGTTTCACTGCTCCAAACAAGTCATTGTAGAATTTTCACTATAACTCGTTTTTTGTGATATTTTAGAAGCTAAAAAAAAAATTCCATTTGAGCCGAAATCATTCAAAACTTTGGGTCCAAATTCAAAGCTTATCTCGCTATATTTTCAGATATGTGATTTGAGGAAGTTAGGGTTTTTGTAGACTCCCGAATTACATTCCAAGCAGGTGACCTTAGGAAAATCATCATAACTTTTGTTCTGAGCCTCAAATTGAAATTTCGTAAGAATTTTTAGAAAGAGGATGGCCTGTAGTTTTTTGTATATCAATTTTAGGTACGAAGGTCAAAACAGTGGCACATGGTACTTCATACAAGTTTTCTCTACTGAAATAGTCAATAACCAAGCCACAGTGGGATATTTGGCATAAATCTTCCTTGGAGAATCCAATCTTGATCAGATTTGTGGGGTTAGAAAGATGAATCAAAGGGCTACTACAGGACAAGATTTTAGATATTTGAGATTTGCAGTTACAGATATACAACAGATTCAATATCGAGCTCTTACAAAGTGAAAAAAAGGTGTGTAGTCTTTTTAAAATTTTGCATAAGATTGGTTTGAAAAATTAGTTTGAAGGAATTCAAAAGCAATAATGAAGAATTGTTAGCATTAATTGATGCCCTAAATAAAGAAAATGGAAACACCTAGTAAGCAACCTGAAAGCTCTAACATGACTTAGGAAGAAGAGGAAGAATGAAACATGATATATCAAAATTACAATACCAAGTACAACAAATTTCACTCTCACAAAAGGTAATTGAAGTCAAGATGAATGGCGTGGAAGCTAATATGAATAGTGTGTAAGTTAAGATGGATGGCTTGGAAGCTAAGAAGGATTGCATGGAAGCTAAGATGATGGCATGAACGATAAGATGAATAGCATGGTTGCTAAGATGGAAGAATTGAAGATATATTTGAATAAGTTGCTACAAGAAATGGTTACTAATGGTGAAAGGGTAGTAAAGGAAAATCATGATGAGAACAAGAGAAATGTTAATCATGATTTCATAGACTCTAATGTTGGATTGAGGACCCACTATGTTCCAAAAATTGATATGGGGAAGTTTGATGGCAAGGATCCCGAAACATGGCTACTACAAATGGAGAAATATTTTGATCTACATGAGGTGAAATTGTTACAAAAGGTACGTATTGCATCTTTATATTTAGAACCGAATCAATTTTTATGGTATGAAGGGCTTTGTTCTCGTAAACCACTTCTCACGTGGTCAATTTTGGCAGAGGAAATGATAGCACATTATGAGGATACAAAGAGAAGTACCTTCTTTAGCCACTTGATAAATCTCAAACAAAAGGGTTCAATTCCAGAGCACATTGAGGACTTTCAAAAATTGAATATAAGGGTAAATGATATTCCAAAGAAGCAAAGGATTGATGTCTACATAGGTACTTTAAAGGATAACATTCAACATAAGGTCCATCTTTGGGAACCTGATTCTTTGGAGAAGGCATTGAGGTTGGCAAGAAAAATTGAAAGCAAAATTGTGGAAACAAATAATCCCACCACTCACAACCATGAATATGGAATTCTTCTTTCTCCTAGCCTTTCACAACCTACAATGTTTACACCACAACAATTTGAGGAAAAAAGAGAAGAAATGATAGCAAATGCACTAAAGGTCATAAGTGTGATGAGAAGAAATTATTCTACATAGATTGTGAAGAGGAGTAAGAAAAGGATCAAGAAACCTCAAAAGAAGAGGACATACACCAAGAACCAACCCCAGAGAAAGAAGAAATGAATCTGGTCATTTCTTGTAACTCATTGGAAAGAATTACCACTCCTCAAACCCTCAAGATAGAAGGACATATCATGAATAAAAAGGTTCAAGAAGTGAAAGACCACACTAAGAAAGAAGAAATGAATCTGACCATATATTGTAATGCATTGGTTGGAATTACCACTCCTCAAACTATCAATATAGAATGATATATCAAGAAGAGAAAGGTAATACTGTTGATTGATTCGGGTAGTACACATAATTTTATTCATTGTAAGATAGCCAAGGAATTGAATTTCTTCCTATATCCTGCACCAGAGTGTCAAGTGATGGTTACAAATGGAGGAACCATAAATGGCTTTGGAAAGTGCCATAATATCAATCTATCCATGCAAAAATATGTATTGAATAGCCCAATTTTGTCCATTCCAATGGGTGGTGTTGATGTTGTACTAGGAGTCCAACGGCTACAATCCTTGGGTAATAGCTTTTAATTTTCAAGAACTTTTCATAAAATTTTCTTCGAAAGGAAAAGAAGTTGAATTAAGAGGTATCATAGGGAAACCACGAAAGATAATCAGCTCTAATAGAATGATAAAGCTTCTAAAGAAAGAACAAAGAGGTTTAATTACACAATTATGTTCGCTAGAGGTTCCCACATCGAAATCATCCATTTGTCTAGATCTCGAAAAAGTCTTGGACAATCATTCCAAGTTATTTGAGACTCCCAAAGGAATCCTACCTATTTGTGATCATCATCATGCCATTCATTTGATTCCAAGAAGTCTTCCTCCAAACATCAGGCCTGATAGATATTCATATGCCCAAGGGAGTGAAATTGAACGTATGGTTGCCAAAATGCTAAAGGTTGGTATAATTATCAAACCAAATTCGATAAAAGAAGCAAGGGATGAATGGAAGAATGACAAAGTAGGGTGGGAACTCATTCAAAAGTTTCATAAGACCACAGTTCAAACAATATTACTAGAACTTGATAAGGAAGGAAAAATCATATTGAAACCTGGAGCAGTCACAGAAACAAGAACCTGATAGCTACAAAATCAATCAATTTCAGAGTATCTCATCAAGTGGAAGAACTTACCCGCTGAAGATTCCACATGGGAGGACAAGAATTTTATACAGAAGCATGAAGAACTACTCAAGTGGTGAGGACAACACTTTTTGAAGGAGAGGGGCATGTTAGGCCCTTATATTACTAGTGTAACCCCTTATTTTTATTAGTACAACCCCCTTATTATATTGTTGTACCCACATAGTCCCCATATTGTTACTATTGTGCCCCATAGAAGCCCACTATTGTTATTATTGTGCCCTTAAATCATTATTGTTATGTCGGCTTTGATTATATGATGACCCCTTAGACTCCTATATATACAAAGGAGGTCTTTTCATTTGTATCATCAAAGAATTGTTCATTTGTGTAATGTAAAGGAGGTTGCCCCCTTGAAGAGGCTGAATTTTAAGGCGTTGATCTATCTTTTCTATTGTTTTGTGAGCTGGTTTCATAACATGCAAAGAAATTTCATCTCTAGAATTCCTTCAATTGTTGATGGGTGGAGGAGGATTTCCTCTAGAATCGATGTAAGCTTACCTTTATTGGTTGGGTGGAGGTGGAAAAAATCCTCTAGAATCCCTAGTCTGGTCCTAAGTTAGGGGGTGGCAGCTACTTTATTGGTAGATTGCCAATGGTTGGGAGGAGAGTTAAGGACCTTATTCTAGAACCAAACTTGTTTGCACATAATTAAACATCACAAGGAATGTGAATTTCCTGGAATTTTCACCAGTAATGAATGTGACCCCTTCTTGTATGGTAGAGGGTGATATAATGGATCTTGTGAGTTATGAATGAAGTTAAAGTATTGTTGTAAGCTATATGCCAAATGGAATTATGCTTGCTCGTTAATAATCTTCCTGAGCTTAAATCACTGGGAAATGTGAAAATTTTGTTTTGTAAAGGATCTCATGGTTTAGGTAGGAAATTCCCTTATTGGTTGTGGTTCACTGTGACTTTGTTCATAGCATTAACCTTGCTATATGTTAATTATGGTGGTGATCCCTTAATTTAGTTTAATGACTTAAACATTCAATGCACTATCATAATGTATAATTCATGTGTGAGGTCTATAAACATGTAAGGTGCCATTTCAGCATGCCATTTGAATATTAACACTTATTAATTCACTTTTGCCACACCTTGCCAACATGTAGACAAACACATTGTTTCATTCTATTGTGTTGTTCAAACTTTGAATATAAAGTCATTCTAATGCTAGGCATAAAGTTTTGATTATAGATGGGTTGTATTTAAATTAGCAACCCTTATTTCATAAATAAGCAAAATGTAAATTTATAGTGGTGTATTGATCAACAAGACTTGGTCGCATTTGGCTATTGATCTTACAATTAAGCATTTACTTAATGTGTTATGAGGGATTGCATTGCATGCATGGCAAGGTTCCCATTCACCTTGTACACTTGCATTTGCAATGAAAGGGTATAAACATATATCATTAGTGACTATCTACTATCTTTAATTAAACTGCTTTGTTAGATGTGTTCACTTAGTAAATTATACTATTAGACCGAGCCCTTACAAGGGCACTAATGTTATGATATTACCAATGATTTATGGCAAACATGATTAAGCTAAGATGTACTCACCTAGATTTGATGTCTGAAAATATATTTTTGACTTAGATTGTTGGTATAGAATGCAATGGTTGGCATAGTGTAATCTTATTTGTATTGGAGTAGATATTGTATAATATAATCTTGCTTATATGTTATGCCTCTAGTATTCATTCCAATAACTTGCATAGTTTGTTTACAAAAGGGTGTAAAAGGTCACTAAGTATAGATGTCAGCATTGTAGAGTCTCCAAAATGTATTCAAAATGTCATCCACTTTCACCTTTATCACCACCATTTCACTCACATGTCACAACTCCATGACCATATAACCTTTCATTAGCCTCCATTTTCATAATTATATGGGTTACCTTTGTGTTCTCCAAAAGTTGATGATTTCTAGTATTACAAGTGAATTAAATGGTTAAAATTTAGAAAAATGACATATACTTGCTAATACTTAAAAGTGGCTTGAGTTCCATGACATGTGTAGGTCATTTGGAAGTTTCCAAGGCACCCTTATGTGGCCTCAAATACTCAAATTCGAATTATCTTCAAGATATGGAAGAAGATTTGGATAAAGGTCAAAGAAGATATGTGTCTCATCATTACCTATTTGAGTTGTAAACCTATGAGAATTTCTAGGGATCTAGGGAGAGAATAATGGACCTCCATTAACAAGGTAGCTTCTTATGTTTTTGTATAAATAGAAGAGCCTTCTCCTTTGAAAGGCATGTGTAAAGTTGGGGAAATGCTCATGTTTTGAATATAGAATTTGGATTTGGCATCATGCTCATGAGTGATGTTCACCTTTATTTGGTTATGCTTGCATTTGGAGCCTCTCAACTTGCCATCTCTCATGATTTTGGATTGGCCACCTACAATGTTTGAGATTTATTGTTTTTCACAGATTAAGATTTATTACTTTCATAGATTAAGATTTATTTATTTCATATCTTTTCTCGTGTGAGAGGTTAAGAGTGATTATCTTTATTTTCTTTCTATCTAGAAGTTAAGAGCATTTGTTTTTATTTGCTTTCATATCATTTCCTGTGTGAGAGGTTAAGCGTGACCGCCTTTATTTGCTTTCTACCTAGAAGTTAAGAGCAATTGTTTTTATTTTCTTTTATATCTTTTCCTGTGTGAGAGGTTAAGAATGATTGTTTTTTCTTTCATTTCTGAAAGAATGGTGTCTTTTCAATTCCTACAAGATTTAAAGATTAAGATTTCAATTCTGCACGTTGTACTATAATTTGTTTTGAATTGAGTGTTGAATTAGAATAGGTGAATTTGGTTTGTCGTTATTTGGTTTTGTAGTTAGATTGATATAAAATGAAAGTTAATTTCTAGCATATATAGTGCACGCACACTTCGCAAGTTTTACAAAACCCTCAGGTTGACAATTAAATGATAGGTAATTAATTTGACTCAACATTTTGGCGCCGTTGTTGGGGAAGTGTACATAGGAACTAGCTTTTAGTCTAGAGTTCATTTTTCAGTTTTTTCCTAGATGCATGATTAAAGCATGTAAATGCATAAATCATTTAGCTGCATATCATTTTTATTTTTATTTTTATTTTTTTTTATAAAAAAGAATATTTTTTTCTTTGTTACTAACCATTTATGGACAAAAGATCTAGAATGTAGATTAAACATTCTTTGGAGCACAAGGACTACATTGAGGAATGGTATCGAAACACGATTGCGCCACGAAAATTATCGGTTCTTCAAGAAATCTTTGCGGCAAATCTAAAGATTAAAATGATTTTTCATGTCCTCATACACAATCAGGTACATTTTGCAAATTTGGATATGAACATTTTAGAAAGTTTAATCCATAAATGGCTCCATTGGAAATATTCATATACTTAAAAAAATAAATAATAACATAAAATAAAATAAAATAAATTCGATAAAATAGGGAAATAAAATCAAGCTTGATTGCATTTTTTAAGTTGTTAGACTTCAAAATATTTTAGAGTTTTATTTATTTTCTTGCATTTTTTTCAATAACATCACAAATATTTTCAATAAAAAAATCATGTTTTGGTTTTAAATAATTAAAAAGATAAAAAATCATGTTAGATTTAATATAATAATAAACAAATAACATAAAATAAAATAAAATTTCTTCAAGTTTTTGAATAAGTAAAATGTAAATTTTTAATAAAAATTATCATTTTTTTTTGAGAGAATTGACAAATTGATAATTGGCTCTCATGCGACCTACAAAGAAAAAAGAATTGCGTTAGCTTGGAATCCAAAATTCAAAAATCTATCATAATAAAAAATAAAAAATAAAATCTTGCTGGAAGAGGCTCCGGTTTGTGCAACATAACTCAAAAACAATTCTAAATTCTAATATTCTTTGCATGTGTTTTGAACTATATCATACGAGCCAGCCGGTCTAGACGTTCATACCAAAGAGGAGTCTTAAAGCAAAGTAAAATCATTTGAGGAAGAGCTACAACTAAAGGCAGATGCTTTATCCAAGGCTGAGGAGAAACCTTTTGGAATGTCAATGAGTAAAGTGGAACACACATCACCTTCTCGGGATTCAAAAGAGGTGGCTGAACTCCGTGAGAAACTGTTGTTTATTGAGGGTGAATTGGAAACTATTACGAAGGAGTTTAAGGTAAAAGAAAGTGATGTTGATGCTAAGATTGAATCTTTGGAAAATGGTAGCCGAGATTTGTGCTTTAGAGTAGCTTGAGATTAGCAGGAGAAGAAACAACCATTATTTAATTTAAAGACCCAGCAGTGACCTGAGCATTTCCCAGAAATGCGTAGTAACTTGAAAATGTCAGTTTTAAAACAAGATTTTTGTCCAAATCAAAACATATTTCAAAAAATTAAAACATGGGTTTTTCTCAAAATAGGGTTCATTATAAAACCCAGGAGTGATTTTCTCAAAATAGGGTTCATTATAAAACCCAGGAGCGATTTTCTCAAATTCGTAACAGATTGGGAGATATTCGAGGTTCTATGGAGCCTTACTTGGCAAATTGCTTGAGAAAAAACAGTGTGCAATTAATGAACATAGGCAATTGCGGCCCTGATCTACAGGAGGTAGATCCACCATGAAAATACTAAGATTTTGGTGGCTCAACTCTTGATACACATCATGGTTTTGTTGTCAAGTATAGTGAGGATCGAGATTGATGAGTTAGCTGCAGAAATCAAAGTAGATTTCCCTGATAAGAAGGTAATTATCATACACGTGACCTTCTTATCATACATGCAGGTCACAAACTTATAAACTTTCTTAGAGAAAAGGCTTCACAGAAAGCTTTGGATTGGTTAGTTTCTAAAAATACTGAGGTGCACTTGAATGAACGCATTGATTTGGAAAGCCTCTCGGAGTCAAACAACACATATATCACATCAAGTGGAATGAATATCTCTACAGATTATCATTTCATGTGTGTGGGAAACTGTATTGCCTCCTCTTGGCTTCAGGAATCTATTTTCAAAGACTCCGTTGATAAGGATGGGCACTTGAAAGTCGATGACTGTTTGCGATTAAGAGGGAAAACCAACATCTTCGCAGTCGGAGATATTGTGGATGTTAAGGAAATCAAGCAAGGCTTCCTTGCTGAGAGGCATGCAACGGTGGTGGCTAGCAATATTAAGAAGTTGATGCTGAATTCTAAGCACAAATTGACTACATACAAGGTTGGATCAACAATGGCAATGGTATCTGGGGTGACATGTTGCAGTTGCTCAGCTTCCATTTGGAACAACAATCGGTTGCATCCCAAGAAGGATAAAGTACAGAGATTTGGAGAGCCATTGGCCCTATCAGACTTTATGCCAATCACTTCCGTGTTAGTTTTAACTTGAAAGTGAAAATTTTCCACTATGACTTCAATAAAATGATTTTCATGACAATTTCATTTTCTTTTGATTACGTTGTTGTGTTGTGTTTTTTTTTGGTTACGTTGTATTTTATTTTTATTTTTTTTAAGAATGTTATATGGTATTTATGTTATATGTTACATTTTTTTTTAATGTGTTTTAATGTTTAATGTATAATGTTATGTTTTTTTTGTTATGTATGTTATGTTTTAGATTGCACATTTATGTTATAGGATTTTTTTTTGTTTTTTTGTAGGGTGGGGCGGGACTCTCCGATTTACATGTCCATTAAGTACCCCTCAACGGGGGAAGGGTAGCCCAAGATTTGAACCCAAGACTTCCGGTTCGGGAGACTCATTTCCACGGCCATTGCGCTTGAGCTACCCCATATAAACATGTTTTTTGATATATTTATTTATTTATTATTTATTTATTTATTTATTTATTTATTTATTTATTTTTAATTTGCTTGTATATATATTTTAGTTTGTAGATATATATTTCTTTTATGTATATCTTTTTTTTTCATGAATTTTTAGATTGTGTGTTTTATTATTATTATTTTTTAGAAAATTGCCATGGAAAATTGTCATAATTTTTTTTGATGTGAAATTCATTTAGTGATTGGAGAAAATTGATAAAAAGTTTTTGTGATGGTCCACTCAAACACACCTATCGAAATAATAATAATAATTTGCTAATTTCTCTGAAAGAGGCATTGATCAATTTGAAGATTGGTCTGGTTATTTGTTCATAACAAAAATGCATAGTTGTGTGTACTTAACTGTCTGTTCAGGATTTTAGCTATAGAAACTGCGGAATTCTACAGCTGAACGACAATTCTGCAGCTACGTATTTAACTCAATGATCTACTTATCAACAATGCATTCTAATCAGAAAATCATGATCAAAATTATTGGTTTTGTGTAATGATTAAGTTTTGAAGCATGATGTAGGAAAGAAGAACTATGAAGGTGCTTTATCTGCAAGATCAATTGATGAATTTTTGATTGAGGATTGTTTTGCAGGAATCATTAAGAATTTGCAAATAATATTTCTTTATCTTTATGAAATGTTATGATTCAAACATAAATTGAGGAAACTATTTATTTCTAGAAATTGGATTTATTATCACAATTGTGAAATTAGACTAACTAAAAAAAAAATTGCTAATTTTTTCTGAAAGAGGCATTGATCAATTTGAAGATTGGACTGGTTATTTGTTCATGACAAAAATGCCTAGAATTTATTTATTTATTTATTTATTATTATTATTATTATTATTATTATTTTATTTATTTTTATTTTTTTTATTTTTATTTTTTATTTTATTTATTTATTTAATTATTTATTTTATATTTTTTATGTATTTTATTTATTTTATTGTATATTTATTTTTATATATTTTTTCATACTCAGAAAAGAAAAAAGGAGCTGGACTGAGCTCTGGCGATCTTTGGCGAAACCTCACGCGCCTGCACCTACACTTGCTCTCCAGGCCTTGCCTGGCAGGGTTGCTGCCGCCCTCTCCGATCTCCCTTTGACCTGTTCGTTCCCTCGTCCCTTTCATTGGCCCTTTCGCTGCTTCCTGCCCCCGTTGGGGCCCAGTCTGTCTTGCGCTGACCCTCCTTCGCTATCCCTTGCTGGCCATTCATTCTTTGAATGGCCGGGATCGCTCCTCCCCCTCCAGGCTCTAAGAACCATGAGGAAATTTTTGCTTCTCTTTTCTCTGACTCAGCCATCTCCAGAACCTGTCCCACAGTGACCAAGTTCATTAAAAGACTTGATGAAATCCCCGAGGTGAATCTCCCTACATCCCTTCCAAGGAAGTCAGCAATCATCCTCGCTGAAAGAGGGCTAGTAGGTTAGTTCACTGGTCTCTGGCCCTCCCCGAGATTAGTCCAGAAATGGGTTGAGCGCAACTGGAGCGCGATGATCCAAGGGAAGATAGCCTTCCGATTCTGCGGACAAGGTTATTTCACTTTTCTCTTCGAATCAAAAGAAGACAAGAATCTCATATTCAGAAATGGTCCCTACTTCATGGATTCAAGAGGCCTGTACTTGAACAAATGGACCCCGAACTTCGATCCGGAAATGGATATCCCAAACGCTGTTCCAGTTTGGGTCCGGCTCCCTCATTTGCCGCTCCACTGTTGGGGAGACGAATCAGTAAAGACAATAGGGAATGCAGTGGGCAAATACATCGACAGATCGGAGCCAAGGGAGACCATGCATGCATGCGCAAGGATCTGTGTGGAAGTATATCTAGGGAAAGGCCTGCCGGAAGCCATCAAGATCAAGGTCGACCAATGGACACATATCCAGCAGCTGGACTATGAGCAGCTCCCCTTTAAATGCAAGGTATGTCACGAGTATGGTCATTTCGCCAATAGATGTAGTAAGTCAAAAACAAATGAATCAACTGATAATGAGGAAAATCCTGAAGGCTCCTGGGAACCAGTAAAAAGGAGAAAACCTTCCCGCCCCCAAGGTCCCAGCACTAAAACCCCTTCGGACCCCCTCCCTCACCCTCCTCCCCCTTCTCCCAGCTCAGCTCCCCCTTCAACCTCCAACCCCTTCGAATCCTTGTCCGTAGAAGATCCTTCTTCCCCTCCATCTTCCCCCCGAGCTCCTCCCTCTCCCACCTGCATGATCACTCTCCCTTCCCCTCCTCCAACCACAGATAGAATCCTAACCAGAAACAAAATGAAAGAAGCCAACCAATCCACAGATCCTCCGAGAAAGGTTGGTTGAAAGTCAAACAAAGAGCTCAGAGATGAAACAGCTGCAAAAGAGATGGCAACGGGAACGCAGCAACCAATGGACTCATACCTAGGCAAGCTGAAAGGAAGTGGAGAAAAGGCAAAGGAGAGGAGTGGTCCTCACCCAACCAATGGTA